>RJWJ010001334.1:0-137194 GCA_004363605.1 Indri indri
TATTACCTACTCAGCCAGGTGCAGTGGCTCATGCTTGAAATCCTAGCTCTTTGGGAGGACCAGCATTCAAGACCAGCCTGGGCAACATAGGGAGACTCCATCTCTACAAAAAGTAAAAATAAACTATCCAGGCTTGGTGGCATGCATTTGTAGTCCTAGCTACTCAGGAGGCTGAGGCTGGAGGGAGGATCACTTGAGCCCAGGAGTTGGAGGCTGCAGTGAGCTGTGATGGTACCACTGCACTCCACAACAGAGTGAGACCCTGTCTCAAAAAAAAAAAAAAAAAAAACTTACCTACCTCAATGAGGCAATATGTATAAAACATTTAAAAATCCTGCTGGGCACATAGTGGGATCCAAGTAGTAACAGTAGTAATAGCAGCGGTAGCACTAGTAATAATAGCAGGAGTAGCAGGACGCCCTACTGGACTGGCATGAATGTGTCTTTTATTTACCACTGTTTTCCCAGTGCCTAGGTTTGTGCCTGGCATACAATAGGCTCTCAAATATATTTGTTGACAGACTGATTACTTTTGGATCAATTATGAGTGTTTCTAAAATGCGGTATAAATTATTTTATTGTTTATATGTAATAGTCTGGGTTATAGTCTAAGAGTTGTAGTAGTTAAGACTCTGTACTGTGACCTCAGTTCAAGTCCTGATTCTACCACATACATGTTGTTGGACTTCAGGAAATTTACGTAGCCTCCCTAATCTTCTGTTTCCTCTCCTGTAAATAGGAATTGTCCTGAGGAGTCAATGAGTTAACACATATAAAATGCTAAACGTATTGACTTGCACACAGTAAGTAAGCTTTTCCCATGATTTTCTGTCATGACAGCTGAGACCTCTAGCCACACAAGGCACCAGGCGGTATTTAGCACACATATGCTCTTGTCCTTTAGGGGTCATTTGTATTTTCACTTTGGAAAGCTCCCCAATATGAACAATTTGGTTATTTTAAAAGAAATTTCAGAGCCAGCTGAATAGTAGTGAAAAGGAGGAACAATGAAAAATCCCTCTACCGAGCATTAGAAAGCACCGAAATTTCTAGCTGAATTTAGTTCTTGTAAAATGGACCTTAATGTGGACTGAACTTCTAAAATTCAACTAGTTTTATATTGGCTTTAAAAAATGGCCCCGGTCTTGAATTGGGACCATGATATCCTATGCATGTGAATGAACCGCTTTCCATTGTGTGGGTCGGTGTCTATTCAGCAGGCAAAACTTCGTGGTCTCCTCATTAACTCCCTCTTGAAGATGGAGTTCCTTAGCTTCAAAAATATTTTAAGAGAACACAAAAGTTACATGCGCTCCAGTTATAAAGAAGAGAAAACTCCAGATTTATGGCAAATAATGTAAATAAAACAAAGCCATAAACATTCTTATTTAACATGGATAGCTGATACTAAGTGGACATAGATCACGAAGTCCTGGTGACTAGTCTGATTATTCATTTTACTGCCCTAGTGTGGTATGATTGAGATAATAAAGAGGTGCTTTCATGGAATTTGAATTGTTTTTCACATAAAACATGTTTTTTTCCAAAGCTGGATTTACCTAAATTCGCTGACAGCTGGAAGCCAAATGTATTCACATTAAATTATTTATATCACAGGGATTCCACTAGATAGATTAAGTACATTTCATTTATTAATGTACAACAAGTAGAAGGGACCCTGACTCCCACATTTAACCAAATATGTTTCTCATCATTTTTAATGCTTAGAATGTTACAGAGAGTGGTGTGTGTGTGCCTGATTATTTTAACAGTGTATCCTTTTTTTTGTTTTTTTTTTTTCTTTTTTGGTTTTGCAAAATAGCAAATAGATTACTATCTATAATGGCCCAGATTTTGATAGCTCAGAAACTGACCATAGCCATCCATATTCACTTTCCCTGGAGCCCTCAGTCTCCTGCTTCAGTATTCACACATCCCTAGAAAATAAACAGTGGAAATGCAAAACGTGGAGAATGACCGGACAAGGGCTCATTTTCTTGCTGGAGAAAGTGTGGTACCTGGAGCAGAAGGATTGCTTTAAAATGCAGACTCTCAGGCCCTATCCCAGACCTTCTGAACCCAAATCTGCTATATTAAAAGTGATGTGTATTTGTATTAAGATTTGGGAAGCACTGCCCGGGAGATTGTTTGAAATATCCTCATGACATTGCTGTAGAATTAGAGAGTAAGAAACAGACAAGGGTGGAGAGAAAACCTTCCTCATTTGCCTCTGATTGCCTGGACCCAATTTCTGGGAATAAATGACTAAGTGCTCGTGGAAAGTATTAATAAAATACTTCAAGGGGAAAAAACAGGTACTATATACACATACACTGTAAAGCCAGACACAGGCTGTATAGTAAAGACCAGTAACATGTCTCAAAACCTACAGTGGGTGACAGGAGGCGTTGGGAGTCTCTCAAGAACATCCCAAAAGCCATGATTCAAGGATGAAGAGAGATAGGAACCTAGGGGACAGACCTGGGAGGAGCTTCCTGAACCTTAGGAAGGCCGTCCTGTATCTATAGACTGTTTCTTGGGTTGGTAAGAGTCACAGCAGCTTTCCACTCAAGATACCTTCAAGTACAGCCCCTTGTCCATCCATCACTGAGCTATCTAGTGATGTCATTCCCCACATACACACCGGAAAGTTCATTTAATTCAATTCAGTGACTGATTGGCAGGGGCCACAACCATGACTTCGTTAAAAAAAAGAAGAAGAAAAACCTCCAAATAGCCAAAATAGACAGCAAAGCTGATTACTATAGCATATCACTCTTCCTTGTAGAATCACGCTGAGCCTAATGATGACTCTATTTTTATTTATCCATTTTGTTTACTTTATACATAATTCCCGCAAGCTTGGTTGTCTGGTTTCCAAGTCCTCCATGAGAAGGAGTGGATTGGAGTAGATGGAGACAAGGGATTGGACAATTGACGCTGTTGCTGCAGGAAAATGCACAGATCCAGCCAGAAGAGCATTAGATTGTCAGCAAAGAGAAGGACCAGGACCTATAAATAGAAGACACAAGAGCTCATAAAGCACAACCATCTGGAGCTATTTTTGTGTAGATACCAACATTTCTACACACCTCACAAGACCTGGGTCTTGGCATATTACATCAGTGTAATCAATAGGTCCTTAAAAGGGACCTGAGTCTTTATAAAAAGCTCACTCATGTTCAGAATACTATATTCAGGAAAAATAAAAATTATGTAACATATTTTACAAAGCTCTCCATGCAAAGAGCCTCCAGTAGAAAACTCATGGTGCTTAAAATAGCAACCACAGTACTTTTGGGGAATTTGCAGAGGCTCAATCTATAAAATTCTGGATAGTTGAGACTTTGGCATGTATTTAAAAGCATAAAACTTACTTGGCATAATGTCAGTAGACTGAAATAAGGGATGCTCACTCTGATGGACTCCAATTCATCCACTGGCCTTTTGTATGACTAAGGCTTTTACAGCTTCTGCACCGGCTGTACCTTATGAACTCTGCAGTGTATTTCCCCGTGATACGCCGGAGGACTCAGAGCTGTCAGCACACCCTTCACACACTTCAACCCCAACTTCCAGGTTTTGATGGTCATTTCAATCCAACCTCCAGGAAGCTCCAGACAATCCTTATTTGCCTATTCCCTAAGGAATGTTCAAAAATGAGGATATGTGGGTAAAAAGTATCATGAAAATTAAAAATCTATGTATAGTATGTATGTAAATACATCATATTTAATACAAATATATACTTTTATATTATATCATCACATGTGTATATGAGAGAGAGAGAGACAAAGAGTTGGGAATATGCATGGAAAAAAGTTTATAAAAATGCAGTCTAAACTCTTAACAGTGGTTTTTCTCTGGGAATTAGAATTACTTGCAGTTTTTCCTTTTTACATCCTGCATTCTGTAGTTTTTGTAAAGAGCACACATACAGATGTATATAAAAATTTCTGGATTTCAATTTGAGAAGAAAGGAAGAAAGAAAAAGAGAAAAGGGAGAAAGGCAGGCAGGCAGGCAGGAAGGAAGAAGGGAGGGAAAGAAGGAGAAAGGAAGAAAGGCAGGGAGGGAGGGAGGAAAGACTGGGCGAGGGAGGGAAGATGGTTCACTGATCTCCCCGTTGTCACTTGTCCTGTCGGCCCCCCTTCATCTTTCTCCACACCAGGATATTATTCCCTTTTTATTTGTATGGGACTTCCCTGTCATTGCCATTGATTATTCTACGCATCTTAGTCCCTGAGGACGTCTCTTTTTGGTGGATGATAAAATCCAGTTACCAAGGATGAAAACCATCCTGAAGCCACAAAGCCAGCCTTGGACACGGCCGAAGATTGGTGACCCTTCACCAGTTGAGTCACTCTCCCAGAAACCTGAGGTGCGCTGTGACTCTCTTCCTCTGTTCCATAATGCACTCACGTTATCTTCCTATTCAGAAACATGTCCACGTACCAAAAAACAATTCTTGGCTTGAAATGACAATCACCCTGTCACTGATTGGTACAAACAGAACAAGCAGTAGAAAGGGAAGACTTTAGATACAGGCCCAGTCTCATTCAAGAAACCTTCCCTGAAGCTCACTGCTCACCAAAGTAAGCAGAGTTTAAGCCACCTAATGAAGCAGTCTTATTTTTTTCTCTCCTAAACATGCCCTTTCTTTGTATGCTCTTTAAGACTAAATGGTATAAAACGGGATTGACATTATGTAATTACTTGCCTTTTACATCGTGCTAACTTAATTTGCTTTTCATTCTCAAGTATTTAAGAGACCATTATTTTCCCATCAGACTTTACTGTCTGCCAATTAAAGCGTTAGATCGATGAGGTAGGGAGAGAACACTGTTCAGTGAGATTTCAGGTGGACCGATTGAAAGTGGCTTTGTATTGCTTTCCTTTTGTCAAAGAATTATTTTGCCAGTTTACCAGTTTATGTAACACCTTCTGTCCATAATATGTTGTTTCCTAGGTCTACTTGCAAGTAAAAATGGCTTAACAGTAGTATAAATTTTACAACTAAATACAAACTAAGTTTCCTTTCTATGGGAAGAGAAGGTGGATGGGGAGCAAGTTCAGGAGCTGGGGTTGTTGTGGGGTCACATTTGTTCTCTTAGGGGCACCTAAATTACAAAGCACATTGTGATGGCCTCCCCAGAGGTCCCACAGAGCCGTGCAGTCCTGTTTTAGCAGGTAAATTTTGTAAGGAGCTACATCCCATCTCCATAGAGCCCACTTAATTTCATCACATATGATTCATGTGCAGGGAAGCTCAGGGGTTTGAGTTGGTTTAAGTAAGGTGTGATGACATGAACAAAAAATGCATGTCACTTTTCTTCCTATTCACTCTTATTTTAAGTAATAAGAGCTGTAGCACTGAGAGCTTTCGATCTCATCCCTTGAAACCCAGTCATTTTCTTTTTCTGTGTCATTACGGAAAACACCTGTACTTTGGAAGTGTAGGAAATCATAGTAATTGCCCAAGAGAAAGGAGAGAGAAAGGGTCCAGGATATAGGTAGAGACATTTTTCAGCTCCAGAAAGCATGTTTTAGAAAAGAGAATTAACAAATTAAAAAAAAAAAAAAGTCACCATAGGTATAGCCAGATAGCCTACTCCATTAAAAAATTAATAGACTTCCAATTCTGATAACTCAGGAGCCAAAGGAAGAGAACAGCTTGTACGATTGTTAATTACAAAGTATGATTATTTTGTGATTAACATGGCCTCCTTGTCATACTTCACAGTTCTGCTTCTGACCTGGAAAAGTAAGTCCATGGGTCTTGATCAGACAATGGGCTACAGGTTGTTTTGATTACCCTAATCCTGGGTTTTAGAACACACACTGGTTCAGTGAATCCATCTTTTCTCCATTCTAAGGGAGTAGCCCTGGAGAAGACAGGGCTGTTGCCTAACAGATTCTGCCTCAGAGTTAACCCTGAACTCACTACAAGTTTGGATCAATGATTCCCCACTATGATTACTGAACTCCATGCTCCCCCTGCCTGTTTGTAAGAGAGGTTAACTAGATAGCCACTAGCTATGTACAAATTTCTAAATTCACATTTAAACTAAATAGAATTTAAAACTTAGTTCCTCATTTCAAGTGCTAACCACATTTCAAGTGATCAATAGTCATGTGGCTAGGGGCTACCATATTGGACAGCACAGATATAGAACATTTCCATTGACACAGAAAGTGCTGTTGGACAGCACTGCAGACTTAGAAGATCTTGCTCCTTTAGCATCCTCCCACTCCCAGGAAAAGCCCTAGGGAAATAGGATTTCTTTAGACCTACAGCAGTAGTCCTCACAGATTACTGGGGCCCACCCCCAGAGGTTCTGACTCAGTACATCTGGAATGGAATCCTAATGATTTGCATTCCTGACAAGCCCCTAGGTGATACAGATGCTTCCAGTCAAGGGACCACCCTTGAAGATATACTGCTCTGTGGAAAATAGGAGCAATACCAGGAAGGTGACTGGTAACTGGTATATCTGACTAGTAAATCAGAAGACCCAAGTTTCAGTCTCAATTCAGTCAGCACTAATTTATTGAGTACCTTCTATAAGCCAAGGACCAGAGAGCACAGAGCTACAAATATCAATATTAATTCTATAACTTTGATTCTATAACCGAAAAGAAATATCATCTAGAGCTGCACTGTCCAATACAGTAGCCACTGGCCACATGTGGCAAGTGAGCACTTAAAATGTGCACAGAAGGAACTGGATTTTTAACATTACTAAATATAAATATCAAAACAGCATAAAATATTTTCCATTAAGAACAATTATATCATTTTGGCAAGACTATGTTTCACTTCAATCATTGAAAATTTAACATTAAAAGAAATCGAGAAAATTCAAATGAAAACAAATTGAAATGTGGTCCAAGTGTAAAATATACATGGATATTTAATATAAAGAAGTTAAAATATCCTAATTTTTATATCGATTACATGCTGAAATGATATTTGCCATATTGGGGGTAAAATAAAATATATTATTAAAATTACTTTCATCTACTTCTTGTTGTTTTTTAATGCAGCTACTAGAAAAATTTAAGTTACATATGTGGTTTGTATTATATTTCCATTGGACTGTGCTGGGCTAGAACTTAGCCTCACTCTCTTGGCCTATCCATTGCTAATCAATCAGTTGGGGCCCTGGGTGTTGGAAGAGAAGGGTAATAAATTAGTGATCTTTAAGGCCACTTGCAGCTCTAAAAGTCTGTGATTCCTATGAGACAACCTGCCAGAAAATAATCTTTTTTCTTCTCTGTTTTTCCTCCAAACACTGGGCAAAATCTGCCAATTATTCCCCTCTGAAGATCATGACAGCCCACACTCCATCTGCAGTTCAGAGAAAAAGAGATACGATGATTGAATCTCCTTCAGCCACAGAGGACTGCATGTCGGGCCCACACGCACTTTTCTAACTGGGCTGCCCTTCTTTTTTAAACTCATTTTTTATTAAATATTGACAAATTATTGTTTTATATATTTATGGGGTACAAAGTGGTGTTATGATTTTTAAATACTATGTGGAATGATTCAATTAACCTAATTAGTATATCCATCACCTCATATATTTGGCTTTTTTTTGTGATGAGAACATGAGAAATTTACTTTTTTAGCACTATTGAAACACAGTACTCATTTATTGGCTATATTCAGCACACTGTGCAATTGATCTAAAAAAAATCAGACATTTCTTCTATCTAACTGAGTGTCTCAGTCCATTTAATGTTGCTGTAACAGAATACATAAAGCTGATAATTTATAAAGAAAAGGGTTTATTTTGCTGATGGTTCTGTAGGCTGGGAATTCCAAGGGCCTGGCCCTGGCTTCTGGAGAGGGCTTTCTTGCTGAATCATAACACAGCGGAGAAGGTCAAAGGGAAAGCAGACAAGAAGAGAACCAAGAGAAGAGAGAACCAAACAAGACGAGGAAACTTGCTTTATAGAAACCCCCTTTCTCATGACTAATCCATTCTTGCAAGAACTAATCCAGTCTCTCAAAACTGGGAACTCACTACCACAAGACCAGCACCAAGCCATTTAAGAGGGATACACTCCCATGACCCCAAAACCTCCCACTAGTCTCCACCTTCCAACACTGCCACACTGGGGATAAAATTTCAGCATAATTTTTGGTGGGGACATACTCAAACCATAGCACTGAAGATTTGTACCCATTGACTGTCATCTCCCCATTCTCCCCACCCCTCCGCCTTTGGGCTGCACCTCTTAAACATACACCTATGTAACAAAGTGAGAATGAGCTTGTTTTTCTTGTGTATAGCAAAACACTGGACTTCCAACTCCAGTCTTTCCACCAGACACAAAAATGCCACAAATTGAAATGCTGTTGTTCAATGGCCTCCAAGGTCGAAAATATGTAATCTACTTCAACCACATGCAAATGACATATTTAAAGAAATTAAAACAAGTTCACATATTATCTAACATTATGAGTGCTATCTACCATCTCTTTTCCTCTGCTGTCCCTGAAGAGCACCAAATCCCAGAGAATCATTAGTAATAACAGTAACACTAACAAGAATATTCATTCTGTAGTTGTGCAGTATTTAGCACAGTATTTTAAAATTACAAAACATTTAAAATACAGTATTTCACTTTATACTACCAACCATATTGTGAGTGCTATATACGTTAAATAATTAGCTACATTGAAGAATAAGTTTCGATGATGTGGCCAAGGTCACAAAGCTGAGTCGTGCCAGAGCCAGAACTCTGCCTCCATGTCTGGCTCTTTTACCTGCACCATTTCTGGCCTTCATCTGGGGTCCCAATGGGTTCCCTGGAATAATGATTGAGCCAGACCGTGGTACAAACTTCTAACATCCCAGAAACCCAAGCTAGTTTAGAAACTACTAGTTATGGACCTGTTCAGAACCAGATAAGATACTTGACAAGGACTAACACTACACAAATTGTGAAGCTGACATTTTTCTTCAGCAAATTTCTAACTTCTCTTTTTATGCTGCCGTCTCCTGCCCCATCTTAGTTCTCTCCTCAGATAACCAACACTTTGCCACTGCTTCATAAAGACTAGTTTCCAATAATGACAGTCAGGGCAGCTCTAGACACATCCCTCTCCCCTGTCCATTAAAACTTACCCAGCCTGTGTCTCCTTCACTTAGAGCTTTGCTAGGATCCATACACCTAAAAAATTAATTCATATTCAGGATAGCAGTATCTCCCCTAGAGGTGGTTTTATTCTTTAAAGTAATTCTTTAGAAATAGCAATGTCTCGAACAGAGGAATAAATGATCAAAGGGGAAATCTCTTGGACACTGGACAAACTAGAAATGAGAAATTTTCAGACTTGATGGTGTCCTTAATCAAATTATGGAAACAATTATTTTTCTATGAGTGAAGGTCATATTCAAGGTGAATTAAAGTAAATCTCTCTGTTTGCCATTTAGGTGCTTTGGCTATCTTACGGAAAGTTAATCGAGATGTAGAAATCCTCCTAAAGTCCTTTCTGAGGGCAATGGGTGTCCCTGGGATCACTGCTGGGCCACATGGGCTGTCACCCACAGTCATCATTTTCAATCATCCTCTGAGCCATGGCTGGTCCCAGCATAAACTGAACTGAGTTTATGCTAGTTTTGGTATAGTTTTATTACTGAGATAGACTCAGATATCAAAATCTTAAAAGATTTCAAAGGCTTCAGAGCTAAAAACATTAATACATTGAAATCTTTTATTGAAGTATAAATCCTATTTTACCAGTGCAATGCCTTCTGCATTGAAAATGATCTCTATTCTTTTCCAGTAAAGAACTATTTTAAAAAACAGTGTAAATTTTACTAAAATTATGGGAAATATAGAGACTATTCCTCTATCTAGGTTTGAGCAGATTTCCCTTTAAAATTATAATTTTGTTAGACTAATACTTTGGTAATTTGCATTGCATAGATACAAAACATATAAGAGCCAAAAATTTTTGTCAAGTGGCAGTTAGAAGCCAATTTGGGGTAAAATATGTTATCATATTGTAACATCAAGGTTTCAAGAGGCCATTTTTCACCTATTAGTTTAGCAAGTATGATTTTAAAAAAATAATAATATTCAGTGTCAGCAAGAGTATAATGAAGCCATACTCATATGATATTCAGTGTTTCAAAGAACCTTTAAAATATTAATAATTATACTCTTTTTCTCAGCTATTCCTCTTCTAGGAATAAGAGAAGTAAAAAGAAGTGCAATTTATATTAGGGAAAAGGATCTTAGAAACAATGTAAATATCCACATATGAGAAAATATGAATTAATTAAGGCGTGTCACATAAAGAAATATTATGTATCCACTAAAAGGAATCTTTTAACATTTGTGGTTTTCTATTTTATATTTTAATTTAATTTTGCATAGTGAATATTTGAATAATATATATAATATTTTAATGGTACAAAAAGTTTTCAATTAAATGTTTTCCTCATGTGCCTAATCATCTCCCCAGAGACAATCAGTATTACCAGTTTCTTGTTTATCATGTCAGAGATATTTTATGTATATATATATAAGTTTTAACCTGTGAGGGAAAGTTTGTTTTTCTTCAATGGTACCATATTAGATTTGGAGCTTTAAAAGAGATTATTACTCAACTCTATATTATTTCTCACTATAAAGCTTCCCATAAGATTTCTAAAATTTTCAATATAAAAGAAAGACTGCCAAGGAGGGAGGCAAGATGGGCAACTAGAGACAGCACTCATCAGACTGTCCCAGTTGGAGGGTGAAAGGTTGGACTGAGGAGAGCTGAGAGCAGTTGTGGCTCAGGTGTAGATCTTAGGGAGAGACAACAGAGGTGTCTGGGGACTCCAATGAGAAGGGCTGCAAAGATAAGAAAAAGGAAGAAAGAGAGGAGAGGACAGCAGTGGTGCTGACCAAATCCAGAGAAGCCTGGAGCCAAGTGAAAGGGCAAGGGGGATTCCCTTCCCCCTCTTGGGTGCTTTTGGTGAACAGCGGGACACAGAAGAGTGCCACCAGGGACCAGAGAGCCAGTTTTCTTATGCCTGGACGCTTCCTCCTCTACATCTCTGCCATTTCTGGGACCACAGAAAGCAATTGTGGCTCAAGCTGACTTGTAGCCATGGCCCTTCCCCCCATAAAAACCAAGAGACTGCTCTGTGCTGAGAGACCTGTTTCTCTGTGCACCAGCATCCCACAGGATGGCCCACTGGCAGCTTGAACAGGTGGGCCAGACAAGTGCTCCCCAGACATGAGAGTGACACAGGGAGACCACAGCCCCTCCCCCCATAGCAACTGTGTAAGTGCTTGGTGCTGAGAGTTCCATTTCCTTCCATGCCAGCATTTCATGGGATTACCCACTGGCAGCTTGGACAGGCAGGCCAGACTGGTACCCTCCAGACACAAGGGCAGTGCAGGAGACTGTGGGATACAGAAAAAGCAGTTCTGAGAGGAAAACTTATAGCCTTAAATGGCCACATTCAAAAGACAGATAGATCACAAATCAATGATCTAATGAATCATCTCAAGGAACTGGAGAAGGATAAGCAAACCAATCCCAAACCCAGCAGAAGAAAAGAAATAACCAAGATCAGGGCAGAACTAAATGAAATCAAGAATAAAAGAATTATACAGAAGATTAATGAAACAAAAGTTGTTTCTTTGGAAAGATAAACAAAATTGACAGGACTCTTATTAGATTAACCAGAAACAGAAGAAAGGATTCTAAAAAGCTCAATGAGAAATGAAAAAGGATAAATCACAACTGATTTCACAGAAATGCAAAACATCATCTCTGAATACTGTATAAATCTCTATGCTCAGAAACTTGAAAATTTGGAAGAAATGAACAAATTCTTAGAAACACACAACCTCCCTAGGTACAATCAGGAAGAAACAGAACTCCTGAACAGACCAATATCAAGCACTGAAATTGAAGCAGCAATAAAAAAATCTTCTAACAAAAAAAAGTCCCGGATCAGATGGTTTCATATCCAAATTTTACCAAACTTACAAAGAAGAACTGGTACCTGTACTGCAGAAATTATTCCATAACACTGAGAAGGAAGGAATCCTCCCCAACTTGTTCAATGAAGCCAATATCACTTTGATACCAAAGCCAGGAAACAAAAAACACACAACATAAAAAGAAAACTACAGACCAATATCCATTATGAACATATTAATAGATGCAAAAATTCTCGATAAAATGTTAGCAAACTGAATTCAGCTGCACATCAAAAAAATAATTCACCACAACCAAGTGGGCTTCATCCCAGAGAGGCAAGGATGATTCAACACACACAAATCTATAAATGTAATTCACCACATAAATAGAAGCAAAAACAATGACCATATGATTTTCTCAATAGATGCAGAAAAAGCATTTGACAAAATTCTGCACTTTTATGATAAGAATGCTTAACAAAATAGGCATAGATGGGACATACCTCAAAATTATAAAAGCCATATATGACAAATTGACAGCCAACATCATAGTGAATAGGGAAAAATTGAAAGCATTCCCACTTGGAATTTGAACCAGACAAAGTTGCACACTATCATCACTTCTATTCAACTTAGTACTGGAAGTCCTAGCCAGAGCAATCAGACAAGAGAAGGAAATCAAGAGTACCCAAATGGGAAAAGAAGAGGTCATATTATTGCTCTTTGCTAACGATATGATTGCATATCTAGAAAACCCCAAAGAGTCAACCAAGACACTCCTGGAATTGATAAATAAAGTCAGCAAAGTCTCAGGTTACAAAATCAATGTACATAAATCAGCAGCTTTCATATATACCAACAATAGTCGAGCTGAGTTAAAGCAAAGATGCTATACCTTTCACAATAGCAACAAAGAAAACAAAATACCTAGGAATAATTTAGCTAAGGAGGTGAAAGACCTCTATAGGGAGAACTATGAAACACTGAGGAAAGAAATTGCAGAGGATGCAAGCAGATGGAAAACAATACCATGCTCATGGACTGGCAAAATCAATATTGTTAAAATGTCTATACTACCCAAAGTGATCTACAGATTCAATATAATCCCCATTAAAGTACCAATGACATTTTTCACAAATCTAGAAAAAAGTAGTTCTACATTTCATATAGAACCAGAAAAGACCCCAAATAGCCCATGCAACCTTATATAATAAGAACAAATCAGGAGGCATCACTTTACCAGACTTCAAGCTATACTACAAGGCTATAGTAACCAAAACAGCTTGGTACTGGCACAAAAAGAGAGACATAGACTTATGGATCAGAAAAAAGAACCCAGATATGAAACCATCCTAATATTGCCATCTGATCTTTGACAAAGTAGACAAAAACATACAATAGGGAAAAGAATCCCTATTCAATAAATGCTGCTAGGAAAATTGGATAGCCACTGAAACAGGATCTATACCTCTCACCACTCACAAAAATTAATTCATGATGGATAAAAGACTTAATCCTAAAGTATAAAACTATGAGAATTATAGAAGAAAATGTTGGAAAAACTCTTATAGTTATTGGCCTAGGTAAAGAATTCATCAAGAAGACCCCAAAAGCAATCACAGCAACAACAAAAATAAATAAACAGGACCTGATCAAACTAAAAATCTTCTGCACAGCCAAAGACACAATCAATGGAGCAAATAGACAACTTACAAAATGAGAGAAAATATTTGCATGCTATACATCTGATAAAGGGCTGATAACCAGAATCTACAAAGAGCTCAAGCAAATCAGCAAGAAAAAAATCAAACAACCCCATTAAAAAGTGGCCAAAAGACATCAACAGAAACTTTCCAAATGAAGACAGACTAATGACCAACAAACACATGAAAAAATGCTCAACATCTCTAATCGTCAAGGAAATGCAAATCAAAACCACAGTGAGGAAAAAAAAAAAAAACCACAGTGAGATATCACCTAACTCCAGTGAAAATGGCTTTTATCAAAAAGTCCCAAAACAACAGATGCTCACGTGGATTCAGAGAGAAAGAAACACTTATAAACTCTTCGTGGGACTATAAACTACTACGAGCTCTATGAAAAGTAGTATGGAGATACCTTAAAGAACTAAAAGCAGACCTACCATTTGATCCAGCAATACCACTACTAGATATTTACACAAAGGAAAAAAAGACACTTGCACTCAACTGTTTATAGCAGCACAATTCACAATCGCAAAGATGTGGAAACAACCCAAGTGCCCATTAATACGTGAGTGGATTAATAAAATGTAGTATGTGTACACCATGGAGTACCACTCAGCCATAAAAAATGGTGATCAAGTATCTTTTGTACCAACCTGGATGAAACCAGAGACTATCCTTCTAAGTGAAGTATCACAAGAATAGAAAAACAAACACCACATGTACTCAATACTAAATTGGAACTAATTGATCAACATTTATGTGCACATGTGGCAGCAAAACTCAGTGGAAATCAAGCAGGTGGGAGCAGGGAGGAGGGATGGGTAAATTCACACCTAACAGGTACAATGTACACTATCTGGGTGAAGGGCACACTTATAACTTTAACTCAAACTGTACAAAAGAAAATTATGTAACCAAAACATGTTCACCCCCATAATATTCCAAAATTTTAAAAAAAGGAAAAAAAAAGATTTCCTATGAAGTCACATGACTTGCTAGAAATCTTATTTGCCTACCTATCTGTAGAGACCTTCTGATTAAGAGCAAAAGAGATAAGGAGTTGTCATGTGGGCACTTTCTCTCCAAACTCCTAATAGCTGGCTATATTTTAGGGGGTGAATGGGAATGAATGAGTTTTCCTCTCTCTCAGCCTAGATGAGATCTATCCAGCCCCTGGAAGAGATATACTGAACAAGCAATGTAACTTCCCAATCTTGGCACTGGCTACAGTGGTGTAAGGAAAAAACACATTCTCGCCTTAAAAGCAAAAACAGAATTTAGCTTGAATTTAGCTTAGCACATGGTCAGCAGAATGTATGAGGGCCACTCCAGCAACAACTCTTCCTGATCTCCATCATGCTAAGGCCAGGGGCCCAGCTACATCCCACGAAGTTGGATACACCATGATGATCCTCCATCAACACCACCACCACCCTTGCTGTGCTTAGAGGAAACTTTGCAAACCTTGGAGCGCAACACTCACACACAGTCTCCCCAGGCAGAATAAGATGTCTTCCACAATGGACTCAATGCTGAGACTGTGCTTTTTCCTCAGATTAAAATCATAAGATGTAAAATTTGTTATATAAGCTGTTTAATGAATTTCTGGACATGATACATAATAAGTATTCAATAATTTTCAAAGACATGCTTAAATGAATGAATCCTGTATTGCAGTTTCAAAGAATAAATGTTAAAGATGCATGCATGATACCTTTTGGCACTGCATATTGTGCTAAATGAAAACAGCACAGGGGGATGTTCTGGTGGTGAGAAGAGAAGGACTTCAGGACTCTTTGTTTGAGAAAGGTTTGACACAGTGTTTTGTTTGAAAACCCTAATGATAACATGATACACAAGATGATGATGAGCAGTGGTCTGCCCTTTACAGCTGACCTTACCAACAAACGGTTATGTCACTAAGCTATTTTGTTTGAACTGAGCCATACCCACAGAGAAGGGAACCAAATTAACAATTCTTGAGTCATATCGCACCTTTTTACCCAAAGAAATCCAGTGCTTATTTGGCAATTCCTTTCCCCATATCTGGTTATTTAATGCCTTTCTTTTTGTTCTGTCAAGAAATTCTTCACTATATAAATTGGTTGCATTTATAAATGGCAAAAATTTTCAAATTAAAAAATGTGCAGTGCTTTATAAACATAAAGTATTTTTGTTTATGATAACTATTACTGCTGTTCTAATTAGTATAAGAATGATAATGTTTATAATGTTCTCCCAAAATAACAGGTAACTTGTTAGCTGGATAACTAGCCAGTGTAAATGAGTATGGGCCCAGGCATTTAGTATGCATTTGATAAGAATTTATTGCTGAATTTATCAGTAGGTGTAATTTTCTCTGTCATGGAATTATGCAGAGTAAGAACTAGCTTGAGTCCTTTCTCAGGGACGAATGCATGGTCTGTGGGACAGCTGTATTTGATATGTGATCTGCCACGTAGGAAGAGTTTCAGGTATTCAACCCCAAAACATGCATGTCTCCAATAGCAGCTCTCTAAGAGGACTCACCCTCCAGTGATGAGGAAAACACAGGTGCTCAGCATGTCTGGGTATGTGGCTCTTTTTGGATACAGTGGCAGTGACCTCAGCTATAGAGTGGGTAGTTTTCATGCTTCGTAATGACCGTCAGCTGCTGACCACTCTCTCCCTGCCAAGCACCTTACAACAGGATTTCATTTCACTTTTTCAGCAACTGCATGTGATAGGAATCATAGCACCAGTTTGATTTAACAGAGGAACTTGGATGCAGTGAGGTTGATCTTCTTGAGTGAGGATGCATGTCTTACGAGAACTAGTCAGAACATAAGCACAGGTCCAAAGCCCATGCTGCAAACCAGTGTTTCTCAAAGTTTGGTACTCAGTGCATTGGGAAGGTCACGAATTCCTCCATGCCAGCCTCCAGTTAAATAGCACAAGCCCTTTTTTCAGGTCTTAAAATATGCAAATGACAGTTCCACTGAGTTTCATTTTTACATAAAAATAAGGACCAATTCACTAGTAACCTAGTCAATTTCAAGGAGTAATTAAAATGTTGGTATTCACAAACTAAAATGAACATGTTATTAGAGAGTTTATAAATGACTCTAATTCATCACCAAGAATTCAGGCTAACATACCAAGTTCTAAAGTTGCTATTTTGCATATGTGACACACAGATAGTTATAAATCCACTAGAAAGTGAGCGTGGGATTAGGTGAGGTAGGAGGACCCTGATGTCTTTTTCTTGCTCAAGTGTGCCAAAATAAAATTTAAAAAAAAAAAAAAAAAGGTAGAGTACCATTGTCCTAACCATTATGCTAAAATGAAAGAGGAGAGAGTCGTTTATTCCCTTGCACATGAATGGAGCAGGGCATGCAGGTATTATTTCCTTGCAATGGAAAGGAAGTGTAAATACAAAATGTTATTTTATTTTTCTCATATTCCTATAATTTACATAGGGCACCAGCCTTTAAAAAGTGTCTTATTCTTATTTTCTGAACTAATGATCTAGAATCTTAAATAAGGGCAGGATCTATCTATTGCTGATGATTAGCTCTGTCTTAATTCTCATATTTATTCATTTTTTGAGTAAATATTATTTAAATCCTTGCCTGTTTTTAGGTATCCTAATGATCCTGTCTTTTTTATACCCTAAGAAATATAACTCCTCAGTGAGGCCATTTAGTCTTTCTTCGGAAAATCAGAATAAGCACTTTTCTGAAACATACCTAAGGCAGCTGTTCATTCAACACATCACCCATCAACTGCCTTTAGCAAACAAAAGATAATTTTTAGATTCCAGCATTAACTATTCTTGGACCCATTAGTTGCAAGGGCATGGGCAAATTGTGCTATTCACTCTATGAGCATTTTTGTCACAGAGTTGATGATATGTATCGTCCTTTATTGAAACGTTCCTGCTAATCTGAAAAATTCTTTAGCCATTGGGATACAATTCTTAATTTTCAACAATAAGACAATAATTCAACATTTATTCCTCTAGATCACCCAATTATTGTTACTAAGTGTGATGGTGTTAAATAGCAATTATATCTACTTGGCGATTTTTATCTCAGCCCAGGAAAAAAAAAATTGTCTAAATAAAGTAGAAGTCTCTTCAATCTTCGATATGACATTTATCACTGAAGAGTCCCCAGGCTTTGTTGACCCCCCAAAGCAGCTATATTTTGATAATGCTTTTCAAGCAGTTTGAAGATAACTTTAATTTACCACTTCATAGTGCTTAGGACAGCCATTTGAACACTTAATAATTATTAAGGATTAGAAACAAAATATAAATAAAATGGAAATGCGAAGGCTACTGCATTCCCTAAATTGTATCCACATTCAATATTTTCCCTTTGTTCTGACAAAATAGGGTAAGCCCCCAAGTTTTATTCAGTAACCCTTTAATCCTAGAAAGCAAACGTAAGAGATCATCACAAACATGTCTCTCTGTGTTCCTTTTTTCTTTCTTCAGGGAAAACCAGTGATTAACTCTTTCATTCAGTCCCAAAATCACATTCAGCACGAAGTATAGCACAGGTGTTAATGATAATAAGCAAAAACAGTAATGATGGAAATTCCAACCCAGCCTAATGTCCATGACTGAAAGATAAAAAGAGCAAACAAGTAACAATTCTCACTCTTAGACACAGATTTAGGGCAAGTGGTCAAATTTCATGAGGCTTAGGAGGATCCTATAAAGACTTCAAAACCAAAAACTGATAGTACTGTTGGTCAGTAACTTCCTGTGGACCAGAAGTGTCCTAACAGAGACATTTTGGGGAATTTAAACCCAAACAAAAGTAACATACTCTATTTTCCGCTGGCAGTCTGTTCACCCGGGCAATCACAAGCTTACCCCTAGGAAGGAGAGGACCCTGCTTGATTTGTGTTGCTACAAAGGAATACCTGAGACTGGGTGATTTATAAAGAAAAAAGTTTTATTTGGCTTATGATTCTGATGTCTGGAAAATTTCAAGATAGGGCATCTGCATCTAACAAGGGCCAAAGGCCGTTTCACGGCAGAAGGTGAACAGGACCCATCGTGTACAGAGATCAAGTGGAGACAGAGGGAGCAAGAGATGTGGGGGGAGGGGCCAGGCTCTGACAACCAGCTCTCACAGGGAACTAGTAGAGTGAGAACTCACTCACAAACCCCCAGGGAGGGCATTAATCTATTCATGAGGGATCCGCCCCCATGATCTAAACACTTCCCACTCGGCCCCACCACTAACAGTGGGGATCAAATTTCAACATGAGATTTGGGGGGGACAAACATCCAACTACAGCACCCAGTGTCTGTCTGCTCCTTAAATGAAAGAGGAAAAAGCTTGTGCAATATGCAGTTTGCCTTTTTTGAAAGGATCACTTAGCTCTGCTGAAATTAGGGGGGTTAGAAACACAATTCTTCAAGATTCTTCAAATAGAAGAAACAGCAATACTTACTACTTAAATATTAAAAAGTATTCCTTTGTGTAAGTGTTCCTGAATATTACTTACCTTTGTGAACATTGCGTATGTAATTTAAAGAATGGGCTTAAATGCCTAAACAGGCATGGATACACCATTATAATTATGTAATCTAAGCCATTGTTCGTGGATTTTAGCAGGCAATTGAATCAGCTGGAGATCTTCTTAAAACAGATTACTATAATGTTCACTCCTAGAGTTTCTGGACCACATCTCAGTAGGTCTGTCTGTCGTGGGCCAGGGAATTTGCATTTCTAGCAAGTACATAGGAGCAGGAGGTGGCTCTGATACTTCTCATCACTGGAGAATCACCAAACTAAGGTTTCATTCTTTAGTACTGCTTTGCCTCAGTTTCTTCACCAGTTGCTTGAGAGTACTAACGTCTACCACCCAGAATTGTTGTGATTTAATAAACGAGGCAATGGATTTAAATCTCTTAACACAATGCCTGGTACATACTGTACTAAGTTCTCAATCAATGCTAACTGTTGTAAATGTTTAATTCTAAGGACCCTGGAGACATCTGAAAATGAAAGCAGTGAATGGCTTGATATATTTGCCTTTGATTGCTTCTCTGGATTTTCTGCTTTTACTTTTAGGTCAAACTGAACTACTGGTTTCATTTTTAAGTTAGAAAGATTTAGTTCTTCAAGGATGCTAAATCCACATTTAGTTTGGCAATGTGATGTGTTTATGTGGTTTTGCATTCTTCATTTGTTTCTCACTCTGTTCAGTAAAATATTCATGCTTTTGGTTGGCTGTGAGATGCTCTAAGATGTCCCAGGATGAAAGAGGGAAAAGAACCGTGCACAGTTCTACCTTGTGAGATACTTCAGGGACAAATGTTTTTTCTGCTAATGCAAACTGGGGCTGCACACAGAGATAATGCTACCATTTTTGGACTTTTCTACATTTTTAAGTAAATTTACTGGATCTGGTTGTTAAGCTGTCTCTTGGTGAATATGTTCCTCAGAAGATGTAAGATGAGAAACTCAACTCTTTTTCTGGTTGTGGAACAAAGCTGAGTTCGTTTAGCACTAATGACTACACCTGAATTCTTTCCGACAGTACTGCCTTGCTCTCATGTAAATGAGGATATGTTGTTGATGCCTTTGTACAGAAAAAAAAAAAACAGAATAGAATCTAAGCAATAGCAATAAATGAACCAAACCTACAGATCTAGGGTTAAAAATCGATAATGTTCATAAAGGAAGAAGCTATTCTGTTTGTTGTGTCGTCATCATTGTTTTGATGATCACAATGGAAAATGAGCCTCTTGAGACGTGGGAATGGTTTTGTTAGAAAATTCTGAGCTAGCATGGATGAAACCCAGGCAAGAATGTATAATAACACGGGAACGAAATGCAGCAGCTTATAGCCATGTCTCCTGGATTAAAACAATCGAAGCTCATCCTGTGATAACGTATATTCAGCAACATGCAAAATGATTGCTGTCACCCATGACAGCAGATAATAGAAGGCTTCGTCACATACAGGCTACTGAAGGAGCTTATCTGAAGTCAACTTCCAAGTTAAGATCCCTTGGGAAAGATTCTATGTTATCAATCTCTTTCCATATTTTTTAAGAATGGTGTTTCCTCCACTCAGGAGAATGACTTTCAGACTGAAAGAAGGTAGAACAAATATTATTAAGGCAGAATTGAAGCTCACCACCAAACTGAGGGTTATAACGGTGAAGCTTGCTGCTGTAAAGCTTAAGCCTCCAGATGAAAGATATATTGGAGGACAAGAGATATGTTTCTTCTTTGATGACAATCTTTGAGATTCCTGGAGAAATGAAAAGCCTCCAGAAGATGAGAAATAAGTGAAATGTCCCACATTCCAAAGCAGGCTGAGAAAGATAAATTACATATAGACACATGTTTATACTATACATACAGTATTTATATATGCATACATAATATATAAAAGTATATATATGTACATAAATATATTTATATACATATATATACATATGTACTATATACACTATAGACACTCATTTGCACTAGGACAAATTACTTACCAGAAACTTTGGACTCAAGAAGTGATGTCATTGGCAATTCTCTTGGGCACACCAGAAATTAAGTAATGACAAGCTAATCCCATAGCATTTCTGATAGGGTTTACTACGCTGATAAGATCAACAGAACAATGCATAAATTGTGTTTTTCTCTCAGCAATGTTTGTAGACATACTACAGACATATGGGCTAGAGGGAATCATAATTGTTTACAGGAGAATGCAATAAGGAAACTGGTTGTCTTGCAAAGTGCTGAACTCCCCATCAATGAATGCAACCAAGTAGATGCTGATTGAGAACCAGAGTAAGCTTATGGGCTGGAAGTTCCATGAGGCAAGGTACTTAACTCAGGTACTGGAATATGCACTCAACAAACAAGTATTTGCTAAACAAACAAATGTCAAAATTTAAAAAGTGATTGAGTTTTGGCCATTTCCTAATGTTCAGATCTCTATTCTTAAATAACTTGGATTTCTACTGAGTTAAAAAGTGTTTGCTTAATATCAAAAATATTCAGCACTTCTTTTATAAAAATAAAAATTAATTCTTCCCCCAAATCTACCTTACGTATTTTGTCTATCTCATAATTCATGTAACAGAAGGAATCTGTTTTACATGATACTGTGCAGTTATTCCTGTTACTTTTCTTAAGGTTTAAAACCCGAAATGTTGGCAGGAAGCGGAGGAATGTGTTAGTAAATGAGCAATCAGGGCTCAAGATTTCTGCTGTTTGAATTTTGGGTTCCACTCCTAATGTCATCCAATAAGAAAATTGCTGGTCTCTTTGTTTTCTATTCTATTGTCTATGTAACTTTCCCTTGGATGAAAAATAAATAGGAGCAGTGAAGGGGAAATGCTTGCAAATGTAAAAGGCTTTTTATAATATGGGCTTGAACCAAAGTTAAGATATTTACAAACGCAGTCACCAGAATAATGTAGCTACTGATTAAAGTAATAATCACTACTCTACATTGCACCAAAATTAAACTGCTAAGTTTCTTAGTGGATTGTGAAAGATTAGTGTTCAATAGCACAAATGATGCATTCACAAAACTGTAAATAGATTAACCCATTCTTTCTCCCTGCTGAAGAACTGACTACATTAAAATGTATGTATTTAATTTTACTAAGTACCCTTCAAAAACCTCTTTTTGCAAATGTAGATTTGTCAGAACAAAATGCTGTCATGATTGGAAATATTCTTTTCACTGCTTACTCATGAATTCCGATGAAATGATGTCATGCCAAGTCAAAGTCCGTGAAGCCATGGAGTGTGCCCACATTGTGTCCTACGATGCTCTCATTTATTATGATTTTAAGGGAATTAAATGTTTATCAAGTACCTATTATATATCAGGATGTTTGCTTAAATTTTTTCACATATATTATCTGATTTAATTCTCATGAAAACACATAACACAGTAATTACTTTTCCTCATTTACAAATGAAGAAACAGTGGTTCTGAGAGGTAAAATCACTTCCTAAAATTGCATAATTAGAAAAGTGTGGAAACAGCCCTGTTCTAATTCTGACACACCCTTGCTCTTTTTTCTGTCTCATGTACCAGCTATTGACTTTAAGATGTGATGAGCATTTAGTCACTGTGATCCTCAACTCAAAGGATAAACTAATGAATATATACACAACTTCTATGTAAGGACATTAGAAGAAGATTTTTTTCAGTGGTTTGGAATCAAAATAAGACTATCAATACATCCATAAATGATAGCTAACATTTACTGAATATTTTCCACGTTCTAGACACTGTTGTCAGTGCTTTATTATCCATTTTCTCTTTTATTTCTCAAACGGCAAAACAAAACTTTATGAGTTGGGTACCATTATCATCTCCATTTCACAGGAGAGGAAACTGAGGCATAGAGGAGTTAAGAATGCTGCTCTATTCATACTATTAAGTAGTACAGCCTGGATTTGTACTCAAGCACTGAAACTCTAGAATGGTGATTGTCAACTGGGAACTATTAATATTTTGTCCGCAGGGGATATTCGGGAATATTTTTAGTTGTCACAACTGAGAGGAGATACTGGTGTGTAGTGGATGTATGTTTACAATGCACAGAACAGCCCCCCAGAAAAAAGAGAATTATTCAGCCCAAAATTTCAGTAATGGCAAGGGTAAGAAACACTGCTCCAGAACCTGCCTTTTAGCATTTCTCTGAATTTCTTTACCACGAGTATGGGAAAAATCATGGAAATAACGAATACGACATCTCACGTTACTAATGATTAATTCCTGCCTGCATATTGTCTCACAACTCTTTCTCACAGCAATATTGACTATAACACATGACAGTGGTACATTATCCTGTTCCTCAGAATGATCTTGGTATCGTCTGTGGAATAAAAATGCCTAGTTTCACTTCCCAAAATTCTTGCTAAATTAGTCTGGCATAACTCTCCTGGGAATCAGACTTTTTTAAAAGCTCCCCAAGTAATTTTAGTGTGCATCCAAGTTTTAAGAAACATGTAGAGAAAAATAATGGAGATTTAGGAAGTATGGAACACTTTCTGTTCTCCGCTAACCTGATATCCTAGTAATGGCTCATGGTTATTGAATTCTTACTATGTGTTCAGGACTGCACTGAATATTTTGCAGGGAATTTATCTCACTTTAAATTCTTCAACACCTCTATCAGATAGGTATTCTTATCACTGGTAGTATGTTATAACAACATACCATAAACTAGGTGGCATATAAACAACAGAAATCTATTTATTACATTTCTAGATGCTGGTTAGTCCAAGATCAAGATACCAAGAGATCAGATGTCCGGGGCTCACTCTTTGGTTCACAGCCTTCTTGCTATGTCCTCACATGGCAGAAGGGACAAGGCAGGTCTCTTGGGGCTCTTTTATAAAGGCACTAATCCCACTCACAAGGGCTCTGCACTCATCACTTAACCGCTTCCCCGATGGCTCACTTCTTAATACCACAGCCCCACAGCCTTGAGGGTCAGGATCTCCCATCTAAGTACTAACCAGGCCCAACCCTGCTTAGCTTCTGAGATCAGACGAGATCGGGCATGTTCAGGGTGGTATGGCTGCAGACAAGGATCAGGATCTCAAAGCATGAATTTTGTGGGGACATAAACATTCAGACCACACCATTTTACAGATGTTGAAACTGAAACATCAGAAGATTAAATAACTTGTCCAGACCACACAGCTAGTGTGTGACAGAGCTGTAAATTAAATCTAGTTCATTCTGACTGGAAAATGCATGCTATAAACCAGCAGTTCTGAAACCCAAGTGTGCATCACAACCATCAGGACAGCTTGTGAAAACATAGATGGTTAGGCCCCACCCCCAGAGTCTCTGATTCAGTAGTTGTGGAGCGGGGTCCAACAATCTACATATCTAACAAGTTCCCAGTGATGCTGCTGACTTTGCTGGTCTGGGGACCACACTTGGAGAGCCACAGTGCTAAAGTGGGGCATTTCCTATAAAATCAAGCTCTTTCTTTTTTTATGACATTTCTTCTGTTTAAAGAGATTTAGTCCTCATTCCCCCACCTTGAATCTTGGGGGTGGCACGGGTGTAGAACTTTTCTGTCTCGCTAGCTTAATGTCTTGTGATACCAGGGCCAGTCCTAAGCACCATACTGCAGTGAAAAATGTGTAACAGCTGCTGCCTGCTGTAGGATGGGGTCAAGAGAAAGCCATGCAGGAAAGGAATCAACCTTGTCTCGCCTCAAGTGATAAGACTCCTAACCAGAGAAAAAGCAACCTACCAACAGGACAGAAAGAGACCTAAACCCATGGGACGATGATCCAAAGTGGCAATTAAATGCCAGACAAACGGGATGAAGGGAAAGGCAGCGTATTAAGGGAAAACAAGAAATGAAGAAAAGTTTTTGTTTCAACTTCCTTGTTCCTACACTTAAAATCACCTATGATTAAATATAATTTTAGAGGCCAGTGCTTTTCTTTTTAACCTATCCCTCACCCCCACTAAACAGCAGCCAGCAAGCTAGCAAACATACCCCAAAGATAAGCTATCGATGTAAAATACGTTTAGGGGAAATCATGGCAGTAGGCGGGGGCACTTATATATGATTCCCCAGTGTTAGGGTCAGTCAGCAAGTATACACTCATCTGCTGATAGACTCCATACATTTTATGGAATCCCTATGCTAGACACTGGGAGACTCATAAAGCAAACTTTTTATCCCTAAGAAGCTTATAGTCAAGGTGAAAGGTAAGCATATAAACAGGATTAATGAAGAACACCAAGACCAAAGGAGTGGCGGAGACATATGAACCCAGTGTAAGCAGAAATCACTGTGGTCAAGGGATGCTTTGCAGAGGTGATGGGAGCTGAGTTGGGTTGTCAAGAATAGGTTGGGTTTGGTAATTAGAGCACAGTGGAGAGAAGCCTACAGGTGGTCCGAGGAGGAAAGAGGTGGCATGAAAGAGACAGAGAAGGGAGCCAGCTGGGGTGGGTAAGATAAATGGATCACTTTGGCCCAGGATCACAGGTGAGTGCCTGGAGGCAGAGCTGGTCCAGGTGTGGAAAGGCAGGCCAAGGAGGAGCTTGGTGTTATTTTGTGGACCCTAGAGGTGTGAAAATCTTTGGATAAGGAAAGTTATGTGATAAAACTATCACTTTAGAGAAATATCAACCATTTCCTCCTTCTTTCCTGAACACAGGCTAGACTCACCTTTCATACCTGAGCTCCCAGCTCCAATCCTCCCTTTGTTTCTAGTGGTATGAGCATGCTCTGTGCATCGGGATGCTGCCAACTGTTTCAGTGCTCTTTTGTACCCTTTCCTGGTTGGCCAGGGCAGGAGCTCGATTTGTGTCACAGCCCAGGAGGCATGAGGAGGTATGAATCTCTACCGCTGATACCTGGCTTTCACTCTGCTATGAATGGTGCCTATAAATACTATTCCACTCAAGTTAATATTTAATGACCTTTAAATAGTTCACAGAGACCAATTCTGTTTCCATATTTGAACTATAATGCATGAAACACATGTAACATCCCCCAAAACCATTTACTTTCTGAAAAAATAAAGCAGTTATTAAATGGCTTTCTTCCTTATCTTCATTACCTATAGGTCTTCTAAGATCATTACTTCTCATATTATACAGAAAACTAGCAATTACAATGCAAGGAATTATTAATAAATATGATTCAATCCACAGGTTTTAAGTACACTGTGGACTGTGGGCTTCATCATATTTATTTCCCAGTGCAAATAGTATTAATTACTTATGAATTGCTTAACAAGAATTGAATGAATGAATGATATCCAGAATCGACAGCCAAAATGCACATCCACGAGATAGGCAAAGGCAAGCCAACTCATATTCAACCATTAATACATTCCCTGGGTTCCCAACAGGTTTCAGACCCTCTGTTAAGCACTCTCACATTCCTTCCTTATACCACTCAATGAATAGGTGTCCCAATCTTATTTCAGAGAAGGGCAGCCTGAGGCACAGAAAGAGTTAAGTAATTCACCCAAGAATTTGCAGCCAGATGTGCTAATTCAAAGTCCAAATTTCTTTCTTCAAGTTTTTCCCAAATTTATCTAATCATAGCTATAGCATCTCAGACTCCTCCTCAGATTCTGACTCAGTGGTTGGTGGGGATGAGCAATCTAGGACATATGTCTCTGGTGGTTCTGAGGAACATTCTGGGGGTCTTCAGTCCTGACAGCCCATTGGAATCACTTTGGAAGTGTTTAAAACTCCACATGCCTTGGCCCCACACCCAAGAAATCAATGGGAATCCCTGGTCATCGCTGTGTTTAGGGTCTCCAAGTTATTGCAGTGGGCACCACTGGGCTCAGCCCTGCCAGGCCGAGAATAACATTAACTGGATTCCCCAGACTCCTCTATTCACCACTTCAACCTTGCCCTTCATCCCCTGGAAAAGCAGTTCTACTATGGTACAGGCCAGGAGAAAGTGGACATGTTTAAGAGAAGAGAGAAACAGAAGGGAAGGAGATCAAGAAACTATTTGTGTTATAGTGTATTGTATTGTATTCAAGACTTTTGCTAAATGAGTAGATTATAGCGGCTCTTGACATGGAGGGGTGGGGAATGGGTAATTATGTGAGATGATGGATATGTTTATTGTTCCACTTATAGTAACCATTTGACTATACACAGTGTATATCTCATAACATCGTGTTGTATATCTTAAATATACACAATGAAATTTATTTTTAAAAAATATATGAAAAGAAAAAAGAAACCATTCATGATAGTGATTAGTGGAAAGAAATCGAGAGCTGTAGAAGGTGGTACGGAAGGTGAGGGGTGAAGAGAAAGATCTGAGGTTCGTCATTGAAGCAAGCAGCTCTCGGCAAAGTTAAATAAAGCTAATACTTACGTAAGCATTTTGCTCTTGTATGAAAAGCATGTTTTTCCTATGGAAGTCAGAGCAATTTTTACATATTCATATATTTATTCTTCCTAGTGACAAGAGTTGACAATCAGAAATTTCTGTCTGTCTGTCCTCATCATTCTTACTGTACAAGTGACAGCACCGAGGCGTGATGGGAGAATGAAGTCACTCTAGACTTCAGGTTTAAGGCCAGGCAAAGTTGCTTGGTGTTAAGTCCTCAAACTGGTCCCCGGGCTTTGCTGCTGCTGTGGCTGCTGTAAGGCGTGCGCATGTTTTCTTTGACTGTAAAATGCTCCTCTGCTCTATTAATTACTTCACAGACCCAGGATTTGGGAGAACAGAAACAAAGTAATTCCTTTATGCAGTCCTTCATCATTGGACCTCAGTAAGAGGGTCCAAAATCACTGGAGACAAACTCATTCTGAAGGAAATCTATGTTACACTTTTATAGTCACAGGGATGACTCTAGTTCCACGCCACATGCACATCAGATCTGTTTCCAACAGGATGAAAACAAAGGGGAGTTTATCTCTACAGTTTCAGGGAGGAGAATGATGTTTTTAAATTGCTGATTGCTATTAAGCAAACGCTGCATTATTTAGCGAATAAGTAGTATCACAAAGAAAAACCGATATTCTCCCTCCCGCCTTCCTCTCCTGAGCAGCCTTTCACCCTTACTTAATGAAATGGAACCGTTGATGCCTTTAACTCCTCTTTCATTTAATCTCATTAATGCAGTCTGTTGGGATTGTAGTTGTGGGATAACATAGGGGCAGTCGTCAGACCTCGAGCGAAAAGTGTAATATTTTTCAGTTAGACTTTTAATTGCTACGTCAGAATGTGTGAGAACCAGCTCAAAACTAAAGCTGACGCCACTGGTGAGTTTTACATTTTCTTCTCTTTTCTGACATTTAGCGGTATGAACCATCCTCCAGGCGAGAAAGTAAGCATTTATAAGCTCTCAGCAAAATAAATAGATAGCTAGGTGTGGGGACAATAAAACATTTTCTGGCTCAGGAATGTATATAATAAACAAGTCACTCAGGCTTAATTTTACACTGGAGAAGATATTTATATATAAATATTGTCATATCCTGAGGTAAATTACCAAATGCACAAGTTTTGAGATTAAATTCAAGTAGAATCTACCACACTGCACTAACATTAGGTTAACCATATGAATGTCCTTCTCACAATTTTGTAGCTTTGATTTTAGTCATTGGCATTGCTGTAGTTATGAGCATTTTACTTTTCTAATTTTTGTTTTAAAAATCTATTTAGTGTATATGTGCGTGTGTGTGTGTATATATAAATATATATATACACATATAAAATATCAGGCACTTTCTCATATATAAGAAATCTGTTTTCAAAAAACTCTATTTGGCTGAATGATTATTAATAATGAGGTAAATTATGTTTGAGTTTTTCTTCGAAATTTTTTACGATTAAGTTAGTGCACAATTTCCCCAGACACACATTATCTCATAATACAGCCAGGTTTTTGAGCATTTGTTTTAAAAATATTTCAGGGTAAAATGATTTATTGTCATTTCTTTACTGGTACTAGATAGCAGTGAACAATAGTTGGAAATATTAAAATGTAAATTGATATAATTATTTGTTTCAAATAATGTAACGTTTGCTATTGTTCCAAAAAAGTTGCTGATCGAACTTAAACTTCTTTAAATATATAAACTCAGAATTACATCTTTCTACAATGCTTACAGCTTCCTGGTGCTTGTGTTTTTAAAACAATTAGAAGATATTTTTTCTATGCAATTACTCACTAATTTCAATATATGTGTATTTAAAGATTTTGTTGGCATAATAAGCTATTACCGGCAGATTGCAGTTCTGACATCAATGGAGTCTTTAAGCAACCATTCATCCTTACTACTGACAGATTTACTCTGGATATTGTTGCTATTGTTGTTTAGAAATTAATAACACTGGACGTACTAACGTCTATGTACTTAATCCTCTTTGGGTCTGAATCACAATTAGCAGAGGCTCACAGATGAACAGAAATGTTTCTTTCTCCTCTGATTCGTTGTTAAAAAAACAAACATGAGGTTACCTTCTGTTGTAAAATTACATAGAACATAATGTTTGATTTTAGGGGTTTATGCACACATACATACACACACTTTTTAAATGAAAAATATGAACAAATGTGTTTTTAAATTTTACAAAGAGAATCAGATATTTTTCTTTTTCCTCTTAGATTTCAGTGAAATTAAAAGGAATGTCTTAAATTAAAGCTGCAGTTTTTTGTTTTGTTTTTTTTTTAAGTTAAGAATACTGGGCACTATGCTTAGGAATTTATGGTTTTCACCAATGTCTTTTTTCCTCTAATATTTTCTCTAAAATATAAATATCTGTGCTTCTTTAAAAGTAATTCAGACCTCAAAAAAATGGAGGGAATCCCTTTTTTCTACCAATTCAATTCACCTGGTAGCATCAAAATGCCTATGGTACAAATTAATGTATAAGGAACACAACTAACAAACGGAACAAAACATAAACATCTCCATTCAAATGTTATTATAGACTATCAAGCAATAGTTATGAATGTTCCACTTGCATAAAAAGCAGTTCAAAAGGACGAAGTTTGTTAAAATGGAATTTGAAAATCTTCGTATCTGTTTTTACTACTTTTCGTGGCAATAATACAAAGTGATCTTGTCTCTGGGAATGAGGAGGGATGGTCATCGTGTTCATACAACAACTTCAGCAGCTTACATAAACACTGAATAAAGCTGTTAGGGATTATGTGCAGCATGCTGGATCTGATGAGCTCAAAAATAAGATCGCCCGGGTCCTATAATATTTAGGATTATGCGGGTAATCTCTTTAGAGGAAGTGTGCAGTATCAGCAGAACAGGCACTTCAGTCTTTGAGGGAGCTATTCACTAATTCTACATTTATTGGGTGGCTAAGCCTTTGCCACAGTCCCACACTGGACACCAGCCTTTTGTCATGTTTAGCATAGGGTGAAATTATTAGAGAGAGTATCTAGAGTGACATTCTAAATTATTATTTTACTCCTGAAATAATTTCTGGGGCAAATGAGAATACTTTCCTTTAAATTCTATATGTCTCCTTCTTTAAAAAAAAAATATATATATATATATATACACACACACATATATACAAGGATGAACAAAGCCCAAACATGCCTTTCTCTAACCTCTAAGGTCATTTTTTCTAGAGATGGAATAAGAATTAAAATTGTCTCTTCAATTCTATGACTTCTTTTTATTTCAAGATTCAGTGTTGAATCGATGTAGGTTGAATTGCAACTTTGCTAGAACATAAATTATATAACAATGTAATTTTTGATGTAGAAATTGACAATGTGTTTAACCCATCATGGCATTATCTATGTTTTAAAGAAAATCAAAGGTCTTGTAGATAACCCAAAAAAATGAGTTTCTAAAACCTGAGTTCTTATTGAAAGATCACTGGTGTCATATTCTCTCTCTCTCTCTCTCTCTCTCTCTCTCTCTCTCTCTCTCTCTCTTTCTCTCTCTCTCTCTTTTTTTCACGTGCACACTCACACACACACACAAACATGTAAATATCTCATATATGTTCTGTAGTTTGCTTATGTAAGAATTTGCTGCATCCGTGGCTAAGAGCACATTAAAAAATAAAAGTGTTTGTAAACATGAAAAAGTGATGAATAATACTACTATTTAGTTTTTGGCTACTCAGGCTAATTGTAAGATGTTACGAGCCAGTTAAATAAAGTTATTATTAGATTAGGAGGATAAATGTTCATATAGTACTAACATTCTGATCTTACGTGGACATCATCTCAATGCAGGGCAATAATATACCTAAATATTTCATAAGAAGATATGATGTCACTTTTATTTTGCAAGGTTTCTTTTTTCAAGAACAAAGGCATTGAAATTGGATTCTAATCTCTGTATTTTAGAATACATCTTCCTTTTTTTCTCTGCAGTCCTGGCTTGTCTCTTTTTTTAACACACTCAAAAGATTTAGTCTTTCTTTACCACCAACCAGAAAAAGACATATTTTGCTTATTTTCAAACTCTCCGAACAAGTGCTGGGAACTTCAGGAATGGTCTCTAAGGCTTCTGTCAATGAAGAGAAAGAGAAGGAGTATTGTTCGCTTTCCATCCCAAACTTTAGCTATTGGGGTTTTTCTCTGGGTGTGGGGGCAGGGGTGTTTAATTAGTGTTCCAACCTTTGAATTGTCTGATTCTGAATATTTAATTTAATGGCTTTATTTTTATATTTATTCAGTGTGTCCTAGTATCGTTGGTCTTTTCAAGTATTCTTGAAAACATTGTAGTATAGAAACTATATCTCAGAAAACAGTGACTAATAATACTAGGTTGAGTTATAAGAAATTGCCAATATTGGCAATTTTTTGCACAAAAAGATGGCAATTTCATATGATTCAACTTAACATATGGTGAGTGACTGCAGATTAAAGCATGGTTGTTCAATAATTCTGGAAGCCTTCTGCTGCTATTTACTTTTAATTTAACCCTATTAACTAGGTCCCCAAAATTCATTTAAATACCTAATCTGGAATTTTTTTTACTCTTGTTTTTGGATTTTCCTCTTTCAGTCTTTAGCAACCAACTTTAAGGTTGTCCTTTCTCTACATATTTAGTACTTGAATCTTGCTCACTTTCCAAGACCGGGCTCAAAAGCCTCCTCAGCACCAAACCTTCCCCACTTCCCTCAGTTGAAGTTAACCTCTTCTTCTCCCAGGTTCATTCACTGGTCGTCTGTCTGCCCTGCATTCAGGTGATTTAGACATCTGTGGCTGTACAAGCATAGTATTCATTTTAAAGACAGGAACTGGGTTTTGCATATATCTGTAGTCTAACATAAACAGGTGCTTCCTGAATTGATTGTTTTTAAAGTACTTTTTATTTGTCTTTGCTGGGCTGTCTCAGATGATTCTCATTACCTCCAGAAAAAGAATCACCTTTGTGCAATTCACTTTTTTTGAAAAATTCATAGACTTTTTTAGTACACTTTTAGATTTACAGAATAATTGAGCAGCGAGTACACAGAGTTCCATATACATACCCACCCCCACACATAATTTTCTCTATTATTAATTCCTTCATTAGTATGGTATATTTGTTACAATAATGAACCAATATCGATACATTAAGTATAATCCACAGTTTACATTAATGTTCACTCTTTGTGTTGTACCATTCTATAGATTTGACGAATACAGAAGGATATGTACCTGTCATTACCGTATTGTACAGAATAGTTTCACACCATAACAATTCACTGTGTGTCACCTATTCATCCCACTCCCCCACCCCAAACCTATGGCTACCACTGATTTCTTTATTGTCTCTATAGTTTTGCCTTTTCCAAAATATTATACAGTTGGAATCACACTGGCTTCTTTCACTCAGTAATATGCATTGAAAATTCTTCTATGTCTTTTCATGGCATAGTAGCTCTTTTCATATTGCCAAATAATATTCTGTTGTACAGATGAACCACACCATTCACCTATTGAGGGACATCTTGGTTGTTTCCAGTTTGGGGCAATTATGAATAAAGTTGCCATAAACATTCTTATGCAGGTTATTGTGTGGACATAAGTTTTCCACTCAGGTGGTAAATACCTAGGAGCACAATTGCTGGGTCATATGATAAGACTGTGTTTAGCTTTGTAAGAAACTGTCAAACTGTCTGCCAGGGTGGGTGCAACATTTTGCATTCCCACCAGCAACAAGCAAGCGCTCCTTTTGCTCTACATCATCTCTAGCATTGGGTATTGTCAGATTTTTAGATTACATCCTTCCTAATAGGCATGTACTGGCACCTCATTGTTTTTAATTTGCCATTCCCTAATGATACATGACATTCAGCATCTTCTCATATGTTTATTTGCCATTCACATAACTTCTCAAAGTGTCTATTCAGATCTTTTGCCCCTTTGTTGGATTTTAAAAGTTCTTTGTATATTTTGTATATTTTGGATTCAGGTATTTTGCCCATTTTTGAATTTTAATAGTTCTTTGTATATTTTGGATACAAGTCCTTTATCAGATATGTGTTTTATAATATTTTCTCTCGGTCTGTAACTTGCCTCTTCAATTCTCTTAATGCACTTTGATTTTTAACATAGAAAAGTGGCATTTTTTTCATTTTCTGAAAAGAAGTTTTTTGCTATGTTTGAATTATTCTCCAGGGAAGACACTCTGCCTGATCATTCTGAATCATGTCTGGAACCAGGTTTGCGGAGTGCCTTCATCCCTCCCCTTCAGCAAAGGTGTGCTACATAAACATGAGCTTCCTGTTGAAGGTTTCAACTAAATGTAGACTAGAGAAAGGGGTTCCGAAAATATCAAGGAACTAAAGACAGACAAGTTTTATCCATCGAAGCAAAATAATTGCTTTTTCTTTTTCTCAGAACTGGAAAAAAATAGTTATCGAGTAGAGTATATCTCTTCATTATTTATTTTAAATATAGATAGATAGATAGATAAAGATATAGTTCTCTTTACAGAGAGTTGGAGTTTAGGGGCAGGACATACTGAAAGGTAAATTGTAGAATGTGTTGCCTTTGTCTCTTCCACAACTTCTCAAACTTTACTGTGTATATGAATCACAAAAATATTATTACGATGCAGATTCTGATTATGTAGCCTAGGATAGGACCTAAGTGCCTGCCTTTCTATAAGGCACTCAGGAAACGCCAGTGTTGCTGGTCAGGGACCACACTTGGAGTTAGCAAGTCTCAGGACAGCATTACTAGAACAGATGAGAGTAATGCTGTGAGTATCCATCATGGCGATTGAGCTCTGTGTTAACTGATCTGCCTCAATGAGACAGGACAGCTTTTCAAACGTTGCATTTCCAAAACTACCATGGGTAGCTAAAATGAGTTTCTGTCTTGCTTTCTAAAATTACTTGACTTGCTTACCTCCGCCAAAAGGGGTAAACTTTGTACAATTTGATTTTTGAAATAGGGAAACTGTACTTTTTTAAAATCTTCTCAAGAAAGCCTTTGTCAGAACTGAGTATCCAGAGAAGAAGTGAGCAACCCCAAGACTGAGTCTACAGAAGAGGGAGGAGTCCCTACCAACCTGTGCTGGAATGCGAAGGAAATGTGGGTGCAGCTCACAATCATTAAATCTGCAAAGGAAACCTGGTACACTGGGTGTTAATTACAGTAACGCAAGATGTTTCTGGAATATGCTGGCTACTCTTTCTTCTGCCTTGTTTTCTCTCTTTTTTTAATCCCTTCAGTTATCCTACTACTTTTATAAACAAAAGACAATGTCTAAAAGGCAGGAGCAGAAACTACTTTTCCAGAATCCTGTGAAGTTTTTATCTTAATGCCAGAAAAATTTAAAATTCTATCAGTTCTTAGAGTAGCTACAACTGGATTACCTGGACATCATAGAGCAGTGCTTCTCAAATTTGAATCCTGGGGAGCTCATTAAAAAGCAAATTCTGATTCAGCTGGTCTTGAGTGAGTCTTGGTAGTCTGCATTTTTAACAAGGTCCTCGACGATGCCAATGCCACTGGTCTACAGACCACATCCTGAGTGGTCATAGAAGACATTACTCTTAACCTAATTGATTTTAGATCCCACACACATATTAATCCATTATAATTAAAATGTTGACAGGACAAGATGTATTTAATGGAAATTAATTCATAAAGTATGAGTTTAAAACCACCACAACTTATAAAAGTGATTTACTTTGCTTACAAGGGGAGTATTTAACTTATTATCAGTAATTGCCTTTAATGATTCTACTAATTGCTGTCACTGTTATTTGTTGGTCTCATTTTCTGTTGTTTCAGTCCTCTGGGGAGTTAGAGTGGGCAAGGAACTCCGCAGAGGTAAATGCTCATGTGTAAAAGATAAATCAGCCCCCTTCATGATAATCCTACAAATTATGCCATTGGAAAAAATCATTTTGCCATTGTCATATGGTAGTAATTTTTTCTTAATCTAGCTTCCAATGATAAATAATATAGGGAATTATAATAATATAAAGCTTAATGTATCTTTAAGTCATTTAGGAGCTATCAACTGAATGGAACAGAGGCTCACACAGTACACCTCCCAGAGTATTACAGAGAAGAGTTTTAGAAAAGAAGGAGACCCAGATGCTGGTAGATGTGAGAGTGTTATAGTAGAAATTAGAGCACACCAAATTTCATGCATTATATTGTATATTTAGGTAGGAAGCTGACATCAGAATGCACTCTGCACTGATGAGATACACATGGGCACAATTCTGGTGCAATGTCAGGAATCTTTTAGAATCACCACCTCCTAGCATAATACAGGGACCAAAGCTCAGGCTTTTATGTTTGTCCCCTGAGGGTCTCATTTTTCCATGCTTCCATCCCACCCCAACCTCAGGGCTAATGTCTGATTAATCACAGTTACATTGGAACTGGGTCCCAGGAATACCTGCTTCATCATAGGCCTTTGGATTTGTTGTTATGTGACATCAGAAGATTTTGTACCTAAAAGAGACAGATATTTATCAGTCTGCCAGTGAGAGAGGGAAAAAGTACAAACAGATATTTTAATTTGGATTTATCACAGATGGTAGATGAGATACAATTTGGGTAGATGAGATACAACTTGGGCTACTGAGACCATCTGCAAAAGGATTTTTAACCAAAATAGTCATCTTTATTGGAAATTTCTACATGTGTAAATTGTGCTTTACTCAGACATTAAGAGATTTAATTGCACTGCCCACTTTTAGCATAACTGTAAAAGTATGGAAAACAGAAACTGACAGGCAAGCCTAGTGTCCAGGAATGTGGCCTGTGTCTAGGAACACAGTGTCCGGTGTCCAGGAATCAAAGCCTGGGCAGATGCTTCTTATTCCCATCAAGGCAAAAAAAAAAAAAAAAAAAAAGCAGAAAACGAAGTGCTACAAGTATAGCCCCAAATCCAAAGTCAAGAAAGATGGAAAGAATTACTGGTCACTCCTTAATATTTTCAGATCTGGCCTTTCTGTGGTTTTTTTCACCTTTGCAGGTGGTTTTCATGGTAGAGAGAATTCCTGGCTAATAACTCGACTAATTGAAGTCCCAGTGAGATCCTTATCATATCATATCAAAGTCACCTGGGGCCTTTTCCAAACTATTCTCACAATCTCTGATTTTTTTCTCTTCACCCCAAATATGAAAAATCAAGATTGCTTAAAGCCTTTTTTAATAAAAGGGTGTATGTCAGATCTCTTGGTTGTACTGAAAGAAAAAAAAAGTTTAGGACCACTGCTTTCAGGAGTTATAAAAATTCTTCTTTAGGCACCATAGAAAAAAAAAAGGAGTATGACCTTGTCCCTGTCCTCAATGGATTTAAAATACCCAGAATATAAAAATGGCTGAGTTGAGTTGCAAGAGTTGGAACGGTGGGTGCTGAGAACCACAAAAGCATACACAGTAAAAATGTTCCCTCCCATCAGAAAGTGCCTGAAAGGTCCGTTATTACTACCATTCCTGATGGATGATTTGAAGAGTTAAAGTATTTTGATGCATCAAAGTGATGCATTTTCTAGTTAACTCATTAGCCTGGATCGGTTTATGTAATCTTAACACCTGTCGTCACCAGCGGGTGTTCTGAGGGGGAAGAGCAAAAATGTGCATTTTCCGATAAGAAGGAAGAATCGAAAACATGGTGGATTTGTGCAAAGTTATGGCAAGGAAGGGGCCTTCTAGGGGTTCTGGGGGGAGAGAAATGCCATCTTCAAAGAGGGAGACAAGTTTTGACTACTCCATAATTGTCGAATAGGATCTGCATCCCAAGTCATGGGATAGTAAGTTAATTGTACTGCATAAATTGTTCTAATATAAAGTAAAGCCTCGATTTATTTTAAATCTTTCATGATACTCTTTAACACTGTGAGAATGCTGTTTTTAAAAAAACCTATATAGCATTGCTTTTATAAACAAAAAAATTAATTAGTAAATAAAATGTTAATTATAGTGTCCACAGAGAATTGCCAATAGAAAAATATAAGTGAGAGGAATATATAGGACATTGGGGGAAAAAGGGAACAAATTTCAGGACATTTCAGCTCCTCTAAGTTTGGCTTTCAGAGAATGCTATTGTCAAATAAATCCATAAGTCAAGCAAAAGCACAAAAGTCAAACTCTTTCCTCAGTTTCCTTCTATCACCTTCCTTGTCACAGCTGATGAGATCCCAGCCACCAAATCCTCCCAAGATCTTCAGCTGGAAACCATGACAAATAGCATGTCACTAGATCTGTATTCACTACGAGACAATTCCACAAGAGGCTATGCCTGGTATAACAGCAAGACATTTAGAAATGGCAAACATTGGAGCAGTAATGTGATCTGTTGTTCTAATCAGATTCTGAAATACTGTGTCTTGAAGATATGTCTTATAAAATACATAGTATAAACTATAAAGCTGTAGCTCAGAAGCAGTTTATTTTTCTAAATGAATGAAAAGGAAGAGAATTAGTACTTTGAAATGATTTAAATTTATCTTCACCTATAAGAAACCTCAGCTGATTTATTCTGTCATAATAAGTAAAAATGGCCATAGGGTTTCCAAACTGATAAACCCTTCCCACACACAGCAAACACATATACCCGTTAAGTGACTTTTTCTCTTTAAAAGTGCTGTTAAAATGTTTATGGTTTTTTAGGATTACATGTTGAGCCAGGATTATAAATATGTATAAATATGCAGATGCTCTATTGAATGTTCCTCATCTCATTTGTATTTCCAAAGTTGTGTAAGATAACCTTTGTGGCTTTCAAAAACATCTTCTCATACCCCAGGGGGCAAATTACCTCTATTTTCATTTCCTTTAAAGTTAGATCATTTTATAATTAAGAACTTATTGAAGCAGATTCTCCCCACGTGTAAGCTACTCCCTGGGGAGTAATTTATGCAAAGAGAACATCTGACTTAATATCATATAAGCTAAAAACTATACAATGTATACCTGGGATTTTCAGTTAATTTTGTAATCATTATAAACATCCACTGCTTTAAAAAAACCTCATAGTACAAATAATTTGTAAGTATGATGTATCAGTTTATTTTAAAATGGCAAGATAATTAATAAAGGAATAATAATGTGGCTTGTCCAAAAAAGCTTTAGAAAAACCAGTTGATGAGGAGGAGAAGGAGGAGGAGGAAGATGATAAAGACTGACATTTTCTAGCTCTGTACTATTTGCAAGATACTTTTACATAAAATATCCATTTGATCCTCACAAATCTGTAAAGTTTGTTAGCTAAGCTTTATAAACGAGAAAATACAAGATCAGAGATTTTATCCTGGCCATAGCTCCAATCGTTAACAGACTAAAGACTGGAGTTCAGGAGGACAGAATAGAATGACATCAAATCTTGTGTTTTTCCCCTGTCACAAAATCTTGAAACAATTACTAGTTCATATAATCTGAAACTAAAAGAATCAGAAGCAAGTAGAAATACATACTTAGTCTAATAAGTATTTTAGGTAACTTTGTGTCTTCTGATGTTTTTATCATTAGCTCTTGGAATAACATAGGATTTCAAAATTGTAGTCTTATTTTGTTTTTGTGTGCATCAGAGAATGGGCTACTGTACAAAGTAGCAGGAAATTTGGCTAATTTCTGGTTGTCCCTTCTCGAATCAACTCAAAATCATCATTAACAACCTGGATCCTCAGTTTTTTCACATAAAAAATAAGTACACAACACTGAATTTTGTGCTTACAAAGATGATTTAAAGTTTCTGTGACATATTTAAGTTTGAAAAATTTAATGTGCTACCCTAAAGCTAAGTATTGTCTTTTTAAAAAATGTAAAACAATAAGAAGAAGAGAGTAATGTCTTGCATTTATTTGTTTTGTATATTCAAGAGTGAGAAACTTGTAGAAAAACATCCAAGTGACAGATTGATGTACAAAGCATTTTAAAGTATATTTTGCATAATTATTTTAAATTGGGAGAGGAAATAGCAGATCTTCATAGTGTGTATAATTTTAACAACTCTTAGAATACTATCAGAGACATAGGAATCACTACATTCTAAATAAATTTTATCTCATAGCCTCGATGCTGATGATTTAAAATCATCTTTCCAAGAGGTCATCACATATACATATACAGGACATGACACCAAATTGCACACATGCAAAATAGAAATCCCATGCCCCACCATATTCCACAAAATAATTGACTTCCAATGTACCCATTTTTGTCAAACTTACTACTTTATCTCACCTTCAAGGCTAGGAAGCTAGAAGTCACCTTCAATCTTCATCAATTTCCACCTCTGTACTCTTTCTTTCATCATATAATCTTGCTTCTGCCTTTGAATCTTTCTATTTGCTTTTTCCTTTCCATTTACCCTGCCACTGATGTAATCCATGTTTTCATCTCCTGTTACCCAGGTTAGGAATAACCATCAGTTGGTCTTTTGCTTGTCTCTGGTTAGCCTGCCAAACTCAACCTTTCTAACTCAAACCACCACTTTCATCGTTTCCTCACCCTGTTCCTTTGGTTGATTCCTTATGAACATTGGGATCAGGTGAAAACTCTTCTGCTTAACCCCAGGAGCTCCACAATCTGGCATCACTCCTGTAAGCAACCACCTCAACTAAATTTACATTATAGCCAAGTTACCTTTTCAGTGTTCACAAATCACAATAAGCCCAGACCTCCAATCTTTTTCCATTCACTTCTGCTTGCAGAAATGCCATTTGCCTTTCCCTTCAGCTGAACCAAATCCAACACAATGTTTAAAATCAACAAAAATGACTTCATCTCCAATGAAACTATTTACAGTTCACACTTAGCACCCACATAATTTATCATTTTTTCTCTGATTTCTCAAAGCATTAATTTTGTTTTATTAATTAGATGATCGGTATCATTAGAATATTTTATCCTGTATCAACAGCCTTCATTGTCTTAGTGGACATATACAGCATGCTCGATAAATATTGGACTGATTCATTATTGGCAATTTCACGACATTCACATGCCATATACATTATGTGGCAACATCCAGCCTACATGCACTCCCTCCCCAGTTTTGCTTTATTTACTTATTTAATATATTACTGAGAGAAGGCCATGTGAAAGCTCTCAGTGACTTAATGTTTTAAGTGCAAAATAAGACAACTAAAGCCATGGGTTCGAGGGATTTTTGAATCACACTATATTTTTTTTTTTAATTTTTAGAAGTTTAAATTTTTCTTTTTTTTTTTTATTTTTTAGAGACAGAGTCTTGCTCTGTCACCCAGGCTGGAGTGCAGTGGCATGATCACACCTCACTGAAACCTGAAATTCTTGGGCTCAAGAGATCCTCCCACCTCAGTCTCTCGAGTAGCTGAGATTAGAGGTGGGCACGGAGCTTCTGCAAGGCACTCTATTTTAAGGTCAAGTTTAAATAGGAGAAAACAGTGAAGGCAAGAGTTTAAAACTTCTGGTCTCTGGTTATGTTTTTTAAGTTTGAGAAAAACAAAGCAAACATGGGCAGATGGATGTCCTTTCCCTTAGAAGCAGCTTAAGAAGGCCATTCAAATAGTAACAGACGAGGCCCACACCTCTATTTCCAAACACAAACATCAGGGCAGAGATAGATGGGGAGGGAGGGAGGAAGGGTGAAAGGAAGAAAACAACTTTGTAAACTCAAAATGTCTATATTTTCCTTTCAGCACAAATTGAAGTGATACCATGCAAAATTTGTGGCGATAAGTCCTCTGGGATCCACTACGGAGTCATCACGTGTGAAGGCTGCAAGGTACGGGACTTCAATATAGCACTGCTCCATATTGCCTCCAGCATCTGTGTACCTGGCAAGGCACGTGGTGGCACCTTTTTAAAGAAGTCTTGCCAATGGATTCTTGTGCCTGCTGCTGACATTCGGAAATTCTTGCTTGACGGGTGGGAGACTTGATTTTCCGGTCTTTTGTCTTTTACCTTTTTGTTATTGTCTACCTGGTCAGCAGCTCCTTAAAAATGGATTCTTATTTAAAAGCTTGAATTATTCACATTTACAGTGATATAAACACTGACTCTTGCTGTTTTAGCAATACTGTATCCAGTAATCTCCAGGGCATTTATTACTATATGAAAAAAACTAAAGGTTAAAATAAAGATTATAAACTAATGGGCTTATATTTATCTATCTCCTTGAGAAAGAGAAATCAAAGTAATAGCTACTATATGCATATGGCCATCCTTTATTCTCACAGAAAAACAGAAAATCAGAAGCATGGCATGCTAGAAGGAGATGAGATAATCTCTAAATCAACTAAACATCATCTGCCCAACCTCCTCATTTTTTGATGAAGTCGTGAGGTATAAATAAGATAATGCCATTTGACCAACATCACTGATCCAAATAGGAAAGAACAGAGCATGTACGGCCCAAAACAAGGATTGTTCAGTCTCAGCCCAGCAGTCCCCTCCAGAAAAGATTCCACCAATCCTTCCTTTGACAAACCAATTCTTGGGAGCAAGTTTCTTCTTAAATGCAGAGCAGGGGGAATAGCAGTTAACATAGACCTAATCTGAAATAAGAGAAATTTGAAATTTAAGAGTGAGTTTTTAAAATTAATCCTTAGAAGGAAAGAAAGAGTGAGAAACAAAACAGCAAGGGGAAATCAAAAGGGTTCTACAGCTAACTTTACAGGGCCATGTGTAACCAGAACCAACAAAATTCAGGGACAGTGTGGGAGGGAAACGATGATACACTGGCAGAGTTATTGGCAGGAGTAATTACGTTTTTGATCAAAGACAAAAGCAAAGAGTATTAATTTAAGGTCAGTAAACTGAAGGAGATGTAGTCCAGTCATAGATTCGAAGATACAACTTTAATCTTAACAGACTTTCAAATACAAAGGAAACAAAACATACTGTAACTGTCAAATAGTGGTGCTGTATGAAAAATTGACAGTCTTTTCATAGTAGTCTCAAAAATGTATGATTTCTGGAATTGAAACTGGAGGGAAGAAAAGAAAAGGAAATAAATGAGAATAAAGTGGGAGAGGGAGGAAGGTGGGGGATTATATGAACGTACTAATCAGTCAACATAATGATCTGCTTTAGAAATGATTAGTGATAATCCACATGTGAACATCATGGGATGTTCCTTGCATTCTTTTCCTCTGCAGACGTATAATTAAGAATTGCATGTTGTCCACCTTAATGCAAGTTTTTCAACTCATCAAGAAGAAACAATAAAGCAAAATTATAACTCGGTAATTTTTTACCCTCCTTAAATAAGTTATTACTTCCTCTGGGCAGGTAGACAAATAGTTTTCTTCATAAACAATAATAATTTTGGAATCACAACCCTCTCCCTTGAAGGCAATTCTACCATCCTGTTGGCTTGTTGTGTAATTTTAAGAGCTCTGGCTTAGCTTACATAATATCCACTGAAAGTGTTTTTCAGATCAGTGTCAAAATGGAGATGTTTGGCATTTCATGGTATAAGCTCCATTTGGAAAATGTCTGATTTCAAAATACAGGGATATGTTCATGTTAAGAAGTAAAACACTTTAAACAGTAATTTCCAAAAGATTTGACTACCGCACACATATAATCCAACAGGCCAATAGCCAGGAACAACTGTCATCTTTTCTATTTAAAGAAGGAATCCACAGTCAAAGAAAGTATGTTGTTATGAAGCATACTCTGAGTTTTTAGTCAAAATGACACTGTGTACCACACTATTATTTTTTTTTTAATTCATGGAAAAACCCACATTTGTAGATATGCTACATTTTTGTCCAAATAGAAAACTCAAGAAATTCTGTTCAGAATTAGATGTCAGTGTCAGTGCATTCAGTATCAACCTCTGAGTTTTCATTATACTGTTTTCAAGTCAACATAAACAACCCATTTTAAATAACATCAATTCAGCTCGTGCACTTATTCAAATTCCTATTCATTCAATAAAATTTGGAACAGAATCTCTTTTCCATGCCAAAAACCTCATTTGCAATAATGAGCAACAGATAAGCAAGAAATGCTTCGTAATTAATGTCAAATTGGCCTTAAATTAGGGATGTAGCTGTGACTTCAGAAAAGTCTTCTCTGTCAGCTCTTTTGCTAAGTGGCACGAGAGTATCCAAAGATAAAAACCACACAATTCTTTCTTAAAATGTAAATTTCAAGTCATCTTTAATCAAGACCGACAGGCTGAGGTTATGCTTTCTGACAGTTTTCGTGGTATATGAAGTGCATCATTTCAATCCCTGGCAGCTTATTTGTGATCTCTGTTTTAAGGGGTTCCATGAATTCAGTCGAACTGGACAATCAGATATTTCACTGTGCCGTCACTGGTCCATTAAATAAAGAATACGTGTGGATATACGGAGACAAAACTAATCCTCATTATTGAATGGCTTTGGGCTCACAACCACAAAGCCGGTTGGGACTCTCTCTCTAAGGAGACCTTTGGCCACCCATCCATTTCCGGGACTCCTCACAGGTTGGCCAAACTTTCTGCACCATGCCATGCTGAGCCATATCAGAGCCCAAGACAAAAGGAAATTCAATAATATCAACCCTGTCTTTCTTTAAACTATTGGTATTTTTTTACATTAATGTTGATTTTTAACACATTGTGTTAAAATATTATTTTTCTTGATTACCAAATTTTTTGGCCACCCTTAAGTTTTGTGTCCAAGGTGATTGCCTCACTCACCTCACCTGTTCCCAGCCCCACTTTATCCTCCTGGGATAGGCAAGGAAACACAGAAGTTGTTTGAGGAAAGTCAGGGGACCTGTTCCAGTCCTTGCTGACTATCCTCAGCAAGATTGTCATTGAACTTACCCTCCTTGAACTTTTCTAGACTTCCTCTTTCCAAAAAATGATGCCATGGGCTGTCTTTTCCTAAAATTTCTCTTGGTAGGCCACCGTTTTGCTCACGGTGCTCTGCACTTTTCCTGTTTTGCTCTAGACAATTCAAAAGCAAAGAGCGATTAGGGAAACTGATTACACAGGTCAATGAATGGATGAATGATAACTTTTCCACCTCTGGAGAAAATGCTTATTTTCCCCAATACAGTTTTGTAAAAGATAGCTAAAGGGAGTAGTAGCCAAAGAATTATTAAAAAATTAACTCAGCTGTGGATTTATTTAGAGAAGTAGTGTATGGTCACTGGCAGTTCATTTTGTACCGGAAGGACCGATGTACTTTCATGAAGACCTCTTACATTGCAATAACCTGAGGCCAAGCAGGGACCATTCATTCAGTTTTTATTTATTTTTTTATTGAACAGCTTCTAGCAGTTCCTTTATTCAAAGATGTGGTTGATTATAAGGTAATCACTGATTTTTAAAAAAAGCTTTGCAGAGCCAGTACAGTGACACATGCTTCATGGTCTCAGCTACCAGAAGGCTGAGGCAGGAGGATGGCTTAAGCCTCAGAGTTTGAGGCTGCAGTGAGCTATGATCATCCCTGTGAATATCCACTGCACTCTAGCCTGATCAACATAGCAAAACTCCTCTAAAAAAAAAACTTTTTAGATGCGTTCTAGTCAAATTCAAAAATTTTCTGATGGGGAAAAATGCATCATGGAAACTATCTTAGATATTTAGGGAAACAGTAAAACATAGTCCTCAATACAACTATTGCTAACAATACCCCAAGTTCCTCACCACCATAGCACTTGGCACAAACCTGTGTTATTGTCCCCATCAAGTTCTATCATGTTTGGTTTAGCAGTGACACTCTCCTTTGCCACTCCTTCCCCCACTGCTTCTGGGGGACAGGAACTCTATTCTCATTTTGGGTTTTGTTTTTTTTTGTTTGTTTTTTTTTTTTTTTTTTTTTTTTTTTTTTTTTTTGTACGTAGACCAGCACGGCTGTAAATGTCTTTAACAAACATTGATTCAATGAGTGAATGAATGAATGAATGAATGCTACCTTCATATCTCTTCAGATAGCACAGCTTCTTCCCAGCAGAAATATCTGCAAGCTATACAAAGAGAGGTACTCAAAAAATTTTAAAAACTGAACTCAGTTATAGTCATTGCAAAAAGATAGCAAATATATATATTAACAGTTTCTATTTCCCATCTTATAAATCTTTTTCTCTCCCCCTCTCTTTTTCCCTCAAGGGATTCTTTAGGAGGAGCCAGCAGAACAATGCCTCTTATTCCTGCCCAAGGCAGAGAAACTGTTTAATTGACAGAACCAACAGAAACCGTTGCCAACACTGCCGACTGCAAAAGTGTCTTGCCCTAGGAATGTCGAGAGATGGTAAGGCTTCGCCTTCCTATTTCTTACTTAAGGCTTTTCAAATGGATGCTTTGCTGGAGTCTATTTAAGCCACTGGACGAATTCTAAATAAGGGAATTGGGAATAAGAAGAAAAGACAATCCTGGTGCTAGTAGTGCATTAAGAAGTAAAGTAAGAACATACAAAAATATAGTGCTGCCTGTGAAATGAAAGACTTTACTGTAGCTCATGGAGCAACCTCCGCTAACTAGGTTAAGGGAAAGCATAAGTCTAGGTTGAAGGTGACCACCTGTCTAGGTTTGCCTGCAAATAAAGGTTTCCTGGGACATGAGACTTTCAGAAGTAAAACCAGAAAGTCCCAGGTAAACTGGGACCAGGATAGGGCCGACTGGTGCACAAGTTGCTTCATGTGGGGAGATGCTAAGGAACTTGCTATGCTTCTATAACAAGCACAGAAGTTCCACTGGCTGGTCATAGCTACCTAGATCAGGATTTGGACTATCTGAGCCATGATAAAGATTGCAAAGGCTATAGCAGAAGTCCAAGTCCTAGAAGGGTTTCATAAGTGGTGTCCTACTCAGAATATGACACAGTGTGCACTCCACTGTCACACCCAACCAAACTGGGCGGCTTTGCTCCCCAACTGAACATCTAAGATTAATGAAAGAGGACAAACTCAAAACAAGATGAACAAAGAATTTCACCTAGCTTTGTTTTCATTTCTAGGCATTTATCTAAACTAATTCTTTCCCCGCTGATATTGGCCACAACCCGTCTATATCAGATTATAAGTGGCCCTGACTCCTGGGGGTCTTTGTGCCTTGTTCCCACTAAAACCTCAGGGTTTGGTTAAAAGCAGGCAGCTAAATGTTTGTTGGATGAGCCATGGAATTCTCTTCTACTTAGAGCCTAAGACATAGACGGCACCCCGATACTTACACTCTTTATGTGAATCACTGCAGATTCTGTGCCTCTAGTCACACTCCCTCTAGCGAAGTTCAAGGCTGTATAGACCAAAAAAAAAAAAAAAACTTCCAGGTTTTAAAGAAATATGGATAACTGGCATGCACTTAGTATAAAGGGATTTTGTTAGTTACTAGATTCTTTACCTTTTCTCTAATTCCCAATTCACCTAAACTTGTTCTGCACAAAAGTGCACCTACGAAACAAATCAGACAAAAAAATTTCAAATAATCTGAATTGAGTTCTTCAGTTGCTATAGGTAGTTTCTAAAGCTGCAAAGGTAAAGTTTCCAAAACTTTCCTATTAACTGATTTTTTTGTTTTATTTGTTTTTCTAGGCTCACTAAACACATAAACTTACCCTAGGATAAATTTATAGCACTGTATACTTCTATATAACTAAGCAAATAAAATGGAGAGAGGGGCTTAAGTAGTTTTCAGGAGTTATTTGGTGAAATTCTATGGGGATTTGAGTTGATCATTATGTCAACTCCAAAATTTGATACAGATATTATATCAATTGATCACATCTGAAAAGCTCCATTAATAATTATGCAAAGAGATAAGCCATTGGGTTATTGTTTTTGTTATGTCTTCCTACAATAAAAGGAAATATCTCTTCTGCAAGAGGGGGTCTTCTGGGTCTGTGCTGGTGAACAGAATCATGGGCCGGGGATGCGTATATGGTCCAAGGCAGATTCAGCAGATTCAGTGACATCAGTCCACAAAATCTAGGAGATGTCTGAATCCCACGACATAAAAAAAATGTGCTGGGAGAGTGGGAGGGTCATTTAATGGACAGAGCCATAATCTATTCTCAAGGGGGAAGAACTTCACTACACCATGTAAACCCCTATGCAAATAAAAGCAATATAGTGTCTAAGAACACTAGGGATTAAGGATAGTGATCCATGTTCACTTTAGGTCCAGAAACAATCCTGAGGCTTCCAGGGCATCTGTCAAAATGCCTCCTAAGCACATCGATGACAAACTAATCATGGGCAGAAAGGGTCAGGAGTGGGAATAGTGGTTGGGAAGCAGTTGAGAAGAGGTTCAAGGAGAGGAAAAAAAATTCTAAGAGGAAAAGAAGTTTCTTCTTTACTATGTCATACAGAGCAAGTTTGGTCTGAACCAAACTCAGAAAGAATAACTCATGCCATAAATTATACTAATACCAGGGAAGCTGGGTAGGTTTTATCACCTATTGATAAGTAATACCTAGTATGTAGTATTGAAGGATTCCAACACCCCGAAGCCAGGATTGATTAGCTATGTTTACTAAAGACTCAAGAATGACAGGCAGGGTTTCTCCTGCCACTTACTTATTGTCCCTGCCTTCTACTGATTAAGCAAGTATTTTCAAAGTGCTTTAGCAGTACTACCAGTAGCCAGGGTAAGATGCCTTCACACCTAACTTCTTTCTACAACCCCCTACGTTCCCCCAGAGATAAAGTGGCATCTTCATTTGGTAAATTTGGTAAATACATTGCTTTCTGTCAATCAGGCTTCAAGGGTCAGACCATACCACCCTGAACGTGCCCAATCTTGTCATATAGGCTCCAAAAATGTTTGCTTCACCACACCTGGCCACTGAAACAACATGGCTTCCAGTGCATAGCCTAAAATAACTTTTGAAGTCACTGGATTTTCATTCTCTCCTGAATTTTCACTTCTATTCTGGTGTAATAGCATGTGTATGAATAGACGTCAAACTCAGCAATAACAAATCTATTCAAATTTTGCTCAGGCAAAGAATCAAAAATCGAATCCACTTGGAATACATACACGTGTGTTTATGTGTATAAAAAGGCGAAGGCATGCATGTGTGTGTGTGTGTGAACTGATAACATGGATGTGCCCACTGAATCTTCTTTACCATCTTTTTGTTTTCTGAACCCATCACAAAGGAATCTTTAGTGTAACTGTTTCCAATTGTACTACTACTAAGAAAAAAAGTGTTTGCTATCAGTAGAACAATATTGGACCCCAAAGAGAAAATATGATACTCACCTTGCAAAAATCTAGAATATGTACTCCTAAATGGCATGTCTCCATGAAAACACAGAAGTTGCCCTACGAGGAAGGACAGGTTTCACAGATTAAACTTCTTCTATTCAGAACTACATCATCTAATCCAATTGTCACTATTTACATAATTTAAATTTAAATGAATTAAAATTAAATAAAATTTAAAATTCAGTTATTCAGTCACATTAGCTATATTTCAAGTGTTCAGTAGCCACATATGGCTCCTGGCCACCATATTGGAAAGCACAGAGAACAATTTTATCATCACAGGAAGTCCTGCTGGAGAAAAAGTGAAAGGAGATGAAAAAGAAATTTTAAATAATGGATAGGATTAGGTAGATTGAATCGGACCTCTAAACCAAGCTTAGAGGACTAAAAAGGGGGAGGGAGCACATCTCCAAAGCTGAAAAGAGTTAAATTAAGACCAATTTCATCAGTAAGCAGCATGATGTAAATATAGAGAACTGCACAACCAACGTAATAAGATAAAATAATTTCCAAAATGTCTATAGAAAGTCATAGATGATAGTTGTACAATTGGATTCTCTTGTCCTGTTATAATATAAGTAGAATCTTTGAAGGAGTAATGACTTTATTTTTCAGTTACTTTTAAAACTTCCATTCCATTTAGAACCCCACAATTCAAATAAATGTGAAATGATTTCCAATACTTTTTCGTAAAATTGTTCTTTGCTAGTATGGGATCAAAATGAGGGTTAAGAGGATATCATGAGAAAACACCATCATCATTGAATATTTATAAAGCACTTGCAATGTATACAGAATTGTGCTGATTTTTTTAAGAGGTAGCAGTTTAACAAGAGGCTGTCTCTATACTCAAGTGAATGTCATTAACAGAATAATTCAAGTTTGAGAGGGGCAAACAGTTACAATACATGCCAGTTTGATTAATGTGTAGTGCTAAGAAGAATGTTAATACTTGAAATATAATAGTAACATGGCCTTTGTTAAAATAGTCCTAAGAATACAACAAACATATTTACAAATAGTGACAAGAAATTATTTATGTCAGGGAAGTTCAGTAGGTTTATTTTTGCCACATATTGTAATTTTTTCCCAAATATGTCACTACTTTTATTGGAGGAAGGAAAATAAAACTGAAACACTGGCTCATCGGTGTTTCTGAAATGAATAGAAATTCATTCTAGAACACTATAATAATCATTGTCAGTGAAGTCCTTGATTTAGGATGAAGCCTGATAATTTTAAAATGTAGTATACCTTTAAGTTGTTTCTTTGACAATATGTCAGTTGTTCAGTGACCTGACAAGTCAATTTTTTAAAAAGGCATAGCTTTTCTCTGTTGAGTTTTCAGATGCTTACCAGGGCAGAGGTCTCAGCAACATGCTTTTTTAACATTGTCAGCTTTTGTTATGACATCTATGGTTAACAGCAGAATTATGCATGTGTGAGCTGCAGGGCGTTCTATGACTCTGCTGATTAAGAATGGTCTTGCCTGGGATGACTGGGGAGCCTTGGCTGTGCTTCACATAAATTTATCCTCCAGCAAGCTGGCTCAGGCTTGCCCTTGTCATGGTGAGACACCCAATCACACAGGCTCTCTTCAAGACTCTGCTTGTGTCACATTTGTCAATATCCTATTGGCCCAGAGCAGGTCACATGCCCCTGAGTCAGGGGGTGGGCAGGATGCCTGCACAGAATGAAAGGGCACTGCAAATTGACATGGGGAAGGGCATGGAAGGACATAAGCTAGGAATCAGGGTCATTAATGCAATCAATCTGACACAAAGTGTATTTCACCTAAATATAATGCATGTAGAAATCTAAAGCAAGGATTAAATGGAAAGGGTTTTAAAAAGACACTGCATTTCTGCCTCCATATGAGAAGAGTTTCTCATTCTCAATTTTTAATTTCTATAAATTTTGAACAAATGAAAGCAAAACTATTCAACGAAAATAAGTGAAACAGTCGATCTACCCTGGCCAAAACAAAAAAATCTTAATCTGTAGCAATACATATGAATCTTGTATTCACCTCCATAATGCTGCAACAAAGAGCTGTTCTGAACCTAGGTGAATGCAAAGGATAGAAGGTTAGCAAAAAAAGAAGCTACATCACATTACTTTCTTAGGGGAGATGAGGAAGTTTTTTTTGAATCAATATTTATAAGATTATTGTTTTATTTTTCCTACACATCAATGTTTTTTCCTCTTAGAGAATAATATGTAGTAAATTATTTGGGAAGACATAATTTAAAAGTACAGAGATAGCTTGCCCTAAAAGTTACTATAGAATTCTGTCCATAGACAAAATAGAAATATCACTGCAATTAGTAAGAAAATAAATTTGTCTCTGAGAAACAGAATCTAATAAAGGCAGCATCTGTACAAACGAAGTTAAACACAATGATCTAAATGATTCAAGACTCTATAAAAGCTACAATCGAGGTGAAAAGAGGAGTTTGGTCTGAATTAATCAGATTGTCTTTATTCAGAAATATTACTGGATAATTACCACTTCATTTGCCTACTTAGGCAGCATCAGAAAGGCAGAACATAGGTTTTTAAGAAAGATTAAGGAGAAATAGAAAGAGTCCGGGCTTCTCCAAGTCCACCCCTCACATCCGCAGTCCAGCAGGAAAGACGGAGGAAACTCGCATGCCCCCACACCCGGAAGTGAATACGACCCTTCCGTTTACTTCCTGTGACTCAGAATTTAATCACCTAGCACAGCTGCTGCTCAGGGGACCTGCGAAATGTGGTCGCCGTTGTGAACAGCCTGTGCTCAGATAAAATTTGGTAGCTCTGTACCCAACAGAATAAGAAATTAAATTTTGGAGGAATATTGGCCGGGGGAGTGGGGGGAGAAGTGAATGGCAGTTCTCTCCCAGTAGGAATCTCCTCTGTGGGCACTCTATGCTAGAGTTCTTAAGCACTTCACCATTTAGAAATTCTCGAAGAGCACCAACCCTAGTGACTGAGTCCAAGAATTGGACCTGTTTCTAAATTCCGTTTCCTTCTTTCTACATTCTCCGACTCCCAACATCAAGAGTTGATGGGAACACCGTCACGAAAGAAAAGAAAACAGAAACTCAGAGGGGAGCCTCCAAGTTTGTCACATTCCTCACCATTAACATCAGCTGAACAGTGCTTGATGATTCAGACAAGGTAGCCCTGTGGCTCAGGATGTTCACATCCTAAAAAGGGAGTTGACAACCTGCAAGGAAAAATGTCAATATCCATAACAGTTCAGGAGGTTAAGCTTCATAAGTTAAGAAACAACATATTGAAATAAAAGCATCTTTATATTACTCTCTGATTCCTTGCAGAGCCTCTTCCTCCTTTTTCTTCAGAACGGCTGAGAATTTTGCCAGAAGAGATGGGCAAAATAAAACTTGGGAGTGGTAGAATGAGAAAAGGTAGTTATTACTGACTCGCTTACTAAGCACTGGATGCACAAAATTGCTACTTTCCAAAGATTCTTATCATTTGATCCCAAAAGCCAATTGAAGGCAAATGATGTGGTTCACTTAAAATTGTGTTCATCGCCCTGCTCCGCATCCTTGGTCTTACCCAACACGCTATTTAGAAAATAGATCTGAACGTGAAATAAAAAGGTTCCTATCCAACAAACTAGTAGTCCCAATGCTTAGGTGGGGAAAGTTAGTAACATGTTAGTTGACTTTTTAATAACAGGTACTGTTAATAATTTGGACTTTGGGGTTTTCTGGGGTTTTTTTCACATGTTGAAAAGAACAAGAAAATATGCTTTCTAATTTCATGGCAATGAAATATGCATACCTAAGTTTTTTACATTTCTTCCCAGCTTAGGCTTAGTTCTCACTATGGATATAAACTAGTACAAGCACCCTCTGAGTAGAATCTTCCCCCAAATATGAAGTGCAAATGAATGGGTTGTTAGGTTACAGTGCTGGGAGTCTGTGCATTTGTTGTTGAAGAAACAACCACCTGTGACCCCTTGGACCTGAGGTGGTTAACGAGAATAATAACCACAAATGCTGTTTTCTGCTTTTCTATCCAACCCAGCTGTGAAGTTTGGGAGGATGTCCAAGAAGCAAAGGGACAGCCTGTATGCTGAGGTGCAGAAGCACCAGCAGCGGCTGCAAGAACAGCGGCAGCAGCAGAGCGGGGAGGCGGAAGCCCTTGCCAGGGTGTACAGCAGCAGCATCAGCAACAGCCTGAGCAACCTGAACAACGAGACCAGCGGCACTTATGCCAACGGGCACGTCATTGACCTGCCCAAGTCCGAGGGTTATTACAACGTCGATTCCGGTCAGCCGTCCCCTGATCAGTCAGGACTTGACATGACTGGAATCAAACAGATAAAGCAAGAACCTATCTATGACCTCACATCCGTACCCAACTTGTTTACCTATAGCTCTTTCAACAATGGGCAGTTAGCCCCAGGGATAACAATGACTGAAATTGGTAAGTGGAAGTCTCCTCACTGTTTATTTTTAGAAATTCTGCTTTGAAGTTGCCTTGGTCCTATTTAGTAGGGCCATTTTCTTAGATCTAAATTGAATTACTTGCATTCATGTCTTCTGCTGAGAAAATAAATTGATATTAAGATATAGTCTAATAAATGTTGTTGTTCCCTTCCCCATAAAAGTTTATTTCGAGCAAAGGAAGAAAGAAGAAATTATAAATAGAACGATGCTATCTGTAAAGAACAGATGCTATCTGTTGAATTTGGGTTCTCACTGAAGGAAAAATGTTATTGGTATAAACAGGGAAATTTCGGCATGTATTCAAAGTTGATGCTATTCAAAGTGAAATAGCTAAGAGATACAGAAACAGCATAAAATAACCAAATGAACAGGGGTCCAACTCTTCCTCTAAAATCTTAAGCAAACAGTATCTCAGTTTCCTTCTTTATAAAGTCAGGGGAGTAGACCAGAAGACAGCTAAGGTTCTCGCAAATTCAAATTCAGGAATTCCCTATGGGATTCTTAATTACAGCAATGAAAAGAGTACAGTCTGGAATGTTACAGAACACAAGAGGGACAAATAAGCTAGTCATAGGCATGATTGCATCAGCAACCTGATCCTCTTTCTTCAGTTCCTAAGGAGTGATCTTCAAGAGTGCCCTATCTCAGGCAAGCTCTCTTCTGACCTGTTGCAACTTCATTTTACCCTGTGAAACTCAAAAGTCTATTAAATGTTTAACCAGCTAATCTCATTAACCAACTGCCATAAAAAAATATTGATGTAAGCTTAACACGTTACCCTCCTGGGTAACAGGGCTGCATGTTAACAGTAGCCTAAAAGAGCTAAGCATAGCTATCCCAGGCTTCGTTGCAGTGTTTAGTGTACTGGGGAAAGCAGTCTAGAGCTCAGGAAACTTTGAGGCTCCCTCACATTTCACCCTAAAAGGTGACAGAGTGAGTAAGAACCAATCTACTGGCATCCAAACCCTAGTTCTGTGGCTTTTTGTTTCAACTGGAGCAAGTTTCTCAATCCCAATTTGCTCATCTTTAAAAAGGGGAAAGCATCAGTCCATAGCTCGCAGGGACATTGTGAGAATTAAATGAGTTAATACTTGTAAAAACATAGCAATGTGTTGGACTCAGCAAGTGCTCAATAACTCTTAGCTATTATTGTTTCATGCCATGTGCTCAGTCACCTTCTCTGTCTAACCTGCAAACAGGAGCCTAAAGCCTACAAGTGTTTTAAATTAAGTTGCTGTGAACACGTAATGAAATACACGGCCATATTCTTGGCTTCTTGTACCATCTGGCTGAGGAAGAAACAATGTTTCATAGTTATAAACCTGAAATATTATTTCTCCCTTTTAGTAATTCAGCATGTGACAGTGAGTAAAGTTGTTGATAAGGCACCTGTGATGACTTTGACAACTGAGAGTCATAGAAAAGTAAACACCAACTGTAATAACAAAAATGGTCAATTATTATTGTGATCTTTAATCTTGTTTCTACTACATCAGAGGCACTTTACACATTTAATTTTCAAAAACATCTTCAAAAATAGGTAAAAATATTATTTCTATTTTATGGATGCTAAAATAGGCTTAGAGGTATCTCATGATGTCTCAGAGTCCTATGGTTACTAACTGATAGAACCAGCATCCTCCTCAGGCAGTCTGATTCCAGAGTCCTTGTGCTCTTCCATTAACCTGCCACCTGCCTGGGTTTAGTATTCATAAACTGCATCGTCAACTAATAGGGACAGTCATTTAAAATAGAGCCACTCAATCCTTTCAAGAAGGAAAGGCACCATTTTTTTGCATTTATACTGCTTGATATCTAAATTCCTGATTCTACTATTAATTTGGAACATAATTTAAATCCTAATGAAACAAAAACTCATAATTTCTGAGCAACCTTCTGCCCCATACCCAAAAGGGAAATCTTCTAAGTGTCCAGAAATCACAGTTTCTTTGTGATTTAGCATCATCAAGGAAGTATTGTGGAAAGAGAAGTATAGCCAAAACCATCAGGTCTGTGTTAGCCTGAACAAGTCGTTTTCCCCCTCTAGTCCCGAGTCTATTCTATGAACTCATAGAACTGGACTGTAATAGATAATCTCAAAATTTAGCCATATATTCTGCACATACATTAGCATGGAAAATGAACTAGCATATATATTTTCTTAATTATTTTAAGATGCAATTAGTCTTTAGAGATCTCTAGATACGTTCTAAATGTTGGAGGCTTCTTCCATCAGACTTTAAGGGATGCAATGGAACGTCCTGCAAGTGCTCTCAAATTGAGCAGACTCCTAAACCTAAATAGGCACTTGGTTCACGTTTTGTTAAAACAGCAATGCCACCTAGTGGACACAAACCCATTCTATGAGTGTCGACTCTTAAGTATTTATGATGAGTGACAACAGTGTGATGCACTGTGTTTCCTGCACCATCCAAAAAATTGCCACTCATTTTGCTAAAACACTAAGTTCTTAACAGTATCATTGGTCAGGAAGGCATCAGTGTATCAACACAGTGGCTAACAACTCTGTTTCTGGAGTCAAACTGCCTGAGTTCAAAACCTGAAAAGCCTGAAAGCATTTTCCCTTAGGTGATTTATTTAACTTCTCTGTGTCTCAGTTGTAAACCTAGGCCAATAATAGTCCTTATCTGTGTGTGTGGATTAAATGAGTTAATATGCATTTGTGAGTTCTTAGTACAGTACTTGCCGTGTGTAAGCATAATTATTATTAATAATATAATTGATATAATTATTTATTACTTAATAGCATCACTGGTTATTGAAGGTAATATAATTACCTTTTATTGAACACCTACCTACATTGTGCTGAGCAACATCCTATATTTGATTCTCATAATAATCTCACTATGCCTGTTATGTATTTGTATGCCCATTTTACAGATGAAAAAATTGAGGCTCAGAAGTTACATACCTTATAAAAAGCAAAAGAATACATAAGAGCCCAGCTCTGAGTAACCATTATAGTGTATTTCCTCCCAGCAAACAATGACGGTCCTTCACAAGCTGGTTGGCATTCTCACAGAAAAACATGTTTGGTGTTTGCTGCCTATCTGACATCCCTCTAAGTGCTACAAATGGGGGATTACGGAGTTTGCATGCTGACATTTTGACTTGATTTGATTAATGGGCATCTAAACCAATCTGGTTGGTGGCAACCTGCAATTGAAAGATCCCTGTGCAGACAAAACAGAAAATCTGATTTTCGCCACATTCTGACTGGGCGAATTCAAAGTTATGTCTCACCAAAAAATTTTTTTATCATTCTTGACTCCTGGAAGTCCTGATCTGCTTCCTCTGGTTTCTGAGAGAATAATGAAATGTGTACCACCAGGTCATTATTCTGAGAGCGGGGCATCTTAAAAGTAGATCTTTTTTAAAAAAAAAAAACAGTTTTTAGATCAATCCTTGTAGTATAAGATCTTATGATTTTGAAATTTTTAACAAAAAATGCATGTTTAAGAACCATAGCACAACTATATAAGCAACTTCATGCAGATCCCAAAAAGTAAGTTTAATGAATATTATTAGAGTCAGGAATATTCTCCCAAAGAAATAAACTTGTCTTTCTGAAAGTTCACCAAAGGAACAATAAACTTCCCAGGTTAAGGCCTCTAATAGTAATGTTTTATGTATGGAGAGAAATGTAGAAAACCTATTCCTGCATTTTAGTCAATTTGAGCTTCACACCAATGCTTTCAGGTCAGCAGTGAAGAAACCATCCCATTGTACAGATATAGAAATTAAGGGCCAGAATTAAGGGTGTTTCTAGGGCACAGAGTTTAAGTGGTAAAGCTTAAATTTTAACACTAAGTCACTCTGCTGCCCTAGACTGCCAGGCATTTCTTCAAAAGCCTATTTTTGAAACGTGCCAGACACTCAAGAAGAGCAGAAGAAGGTTTCTGACCACACCATGTAGAAAACACCATGAAGATAAATACAGTAGTTGCAACTCATAGTGTCACATATTATACATCCTGGGCATGACGGGACCACACTCTCCTGGAGAGGAGGGGGACGGCGGGTATCGGTTACTCCGAGCTACATCTCTTATCGGGAATATTTTATTCCCATAGTTTTGAGAAGAGAAGACAAAATGTGGGTAAGCAAAAAGAAAACCATGAAGCATTTCAGGAATTACATCCATTGGTTTTTCAAAATCCCATAGGAGAAAGAAGCCATGAAATAAAAGAAGGGCAACAGTAAACTGCAAATTAATATTTAGACAGAAATATTAACTGGGTTGAGCTGGAATTTTACTTCAGGCTGGCATGATGGATGTTTTACGTGTTTGGGAATAAAATTTTGCGGTGGTGGGTGGCAGGGAGAGGAAACTAGCTGAAAGATACTTAGCAAACAAGCAGAAAAGGAAAGTGGAACCTCTGGTTTTTGCTCCCCAACTATAGCGCTCTGATGGGTTGTAGGATTCTACAGGACTAATACTCTTAATGAAAGCTCATTTAAGCTGAAAGGTGATTGATAAGGTATCTACAAGGTCCCAAACAAAACTATTCAAACAACCAAACAACATGCTTTTAAAGAAGAAAAAAAAATCTATCAAATTAGCTATGATGCTAAGGGGATAAGTTGCCTTTTATGTGCCTCACCCGGGTTTGCTATTGTACTCATTAATTTTCTCTCCAGATGAAGATGATGAAATCCGAATTCATCATATATTCATTATGTAGTCTTAAACATAGATTTATTTTCATAGTATATGGTCTTGACCATAGATTTATTTTCATATCTCTTTTTTGTTCTGGTTATAGAGCCTGGAATTTCAAGCAACAAAAATAGATATAAATTCTTTTTTTTTTTAATTAATCTATTATGGAAACTGAGTATGAATAGTTAGAAATTACAAAAAGGGACTGGCCTAAAAGTGATCTAGTCCCTGTAATGTACTACTTATTCTATCAAGCCTACATAGAAATACAGAAGACATTACCAGTAGTGTTTTATTTTATAGTATTCTATAAAAGTTGGTTGTATTTCTATTGTTGCATATTGAGAACCCCAAGCAGATGCTGTAGTCTTAAAGTAGCACCTTTAATGACATGTGCTTTTATGGATATTTTACAACTGTTTAAATCTATTATGCATATTTAACTACCCATGCAGAAGTGATACAGAGACTAGAATTTAACTTTTGCTGTATATTTCTTGTGTCCTGTGATAGCACACTGTATCGAATACAGATAGGCATTCGATTTAGGAGTAACTGTGTAGTAGGTCATTAAAAACAGATAGAAGTAGACTAAACTAGCAAGAAAAAAATAGTTAAACAATATGGGGAAAGGAAACCCAGTGTCTTTAGCTCTTTCTTTCTTTCCTCAAGGGAAAACGTCTTGTGAACTTACCTTGTCATCTACCCCTCTCTGACCCTCACCCCAAACACACACCCTTTGCAAGCACTTTGGGGAACCCACATTGAAATTGGGTGTCCTGACTCTGCATACTAGCCATGTGAACTTGTTCAAAATTGGTTTAGCTGTCTGAGGCTCTGTCTCATCATCTGAAAAATAAAACAGACTGAATGACTGAAGGATTATGGTTCTCTCACCTCCTGGAGGGCTTTGGTCATGTGCACAAATAGTCCCCTTGTTATAGCCGCTTTACATGGAGAAGGATAGGGTAGTGGAGAGGCGGGGACTTCGAGGCAACTAGGCAATCCTGAATGATGCTGATGAGCTTGTCGATGGCAGTGGCCAGCATGCCTCCCTCCCAAGGAGCAGGACAACGCTCAGGGCCTTCCCTGGTAGAATGACCCTGCCAAATATACAGTTAATAACGACTATCAAACCAGAACTGTGCACCAGCCTCTTTATCCACCCTCATGGAAAAAAAAAAAAAAAAAAGAAGAAGAAGAAGAAATCAGATCAAAATGAACATCAGGGCAAGTTCCAGGAGAGGGTGGTAGCCAATCCCAAACCACCCCAAGTTCACATGCAATCAAGGTGAGGCATTAGCTGCAGCACAGATACAGCTTCAGGGCAAAAGCGTCTGTCCTGAGCTCACTACAACCTGGTCACTCCCAAGCCCCTCTTGAGGGAAAAACAAATATATTTCATACGATGAAGGTATTTTCTTGACTACTAAGGAGCCAACCTACCCAGGTCACCTGGGTCACTGGAGAGGGACTTACTTGATTCCTGAAATTTTAACAGCACCTTGTTTTTTGCCACCCACAAAATATCTCCCCAAGGATGCTTCTATCTCAAAAAGGAACTCCCCAAGCACGGGGCCAATTTTCCATATTCCTAGGATCTCTACCATGGTTACAACTATGTTATTAACCTGTTCACAGCCATGAATTATCCTAGAGGGTACCTGGATCCAAGGACTCTACAGTTCTTCCTTAGGGTCATCCAAATCCATATCTTTCTAGGTAACCTGTAATAACCCCTGCCCAAAGATGGTCTACAATCACCTAGTAATCTGTGCAGTGATTCCCCACAACTGGAATAAATGATGTAATATATACAAAGCACTTTGTGACCAGCAAGATTCCAAACAAACATAAAGATGATTTACATCACAAGCAACACACATATATACTCTCAATTCAAGTACTCATAAACATACACAGCACTTAACAGTACATGTGTGCATATTAGTCACTACATGCTTTTACCTCTGTTAATACAGCTTTCTTAATGTGCTAGCTTTCACTAGATTAGATAAATCTTCTAAAGCACCTTTTCTACTTTAAGTTAAAATTGTGTAAAATTGATCTTCCTCAGTGGACTTCCCCTGGAGATACTAGTTTGGGATTAATTTTTGACTTAGAATTCAGAACTTCATAAGAAGATTCTAAAATCTACCAACAAAAAAAAAGTGTTATTGAGAAGCTACTGGAAAGCCAATTACATTTTATACACTTAATTTCAAAAGCCATGGTACTTATGAAATATTCTGCTGTAAGCAAAAGGAAAGGAGATTTCAGAAGGTTCTGCCTGTGACTTGTAGGAAGAGAGAATGTTTGTATTTATGAGGTGGCTTCTGAAACAGCGCCTACAGACAATTTGCACGCTGAATAGTATTTCAAGATATACAGTAGACGAGCCATACTTTTAAGGCATTGCAAGCTTTGACATTGGCTCCCAGAGCTCTGAATTGCTTTTCCACTGGCTGGGGTGGATTTGTGCTACATTGGCCACATGTTCAATCACCTATTTTTGGAAGAGCTGGTTAGGGTTAAAATACCACATGGGCCATGGAATACAGAAATGCCAGGTAATCTCCAGGTTGATGGAGGTCAACACACTTTGGTGTCATTAGTCATACAACCAACTTAACAGGCACTCTTTGCTAACCAGCACGGTGTTTATTTCCGTGATGTTTACAAATGTGGGGAAACCTGTTGGAAAGGTTTTCAGCTGGAAAACCTTTTTGTTTGTTTTATTTTGTTTGGGGATGTAAACTTTCTGTCAACAACATAATCTCAATACTGAGAAGAATGAATTTGTTATGTAAATTTGAGCCATATTTATTGGGCCTTTTGGGGAACCACTACTTGGTTTTCAGACAGGTTTGTTCTGCAACAATTTGGTGTAATAAGAAGCCATAAGAAAACACTTCTTTTAAAACATTAGTCAACTAAATGCACTATTAAAGTAATCAAATTACTTTTTAAATTTTAGGTTAAGTGTTTCAAAATGTAAAAATGGCCTCCAAAGATTACCTCTAAATTAGTTCTTCCTCAAGGTCAGAAATGCATTGACTAAACTTCCCAAAGGGCGGTAGGGGGTGCTTCTGTTTAACTTAGCAATCAATCCATATGTCAACAAAATTCAAATAGTAAAAAATCAATCCTAATGATGGCCCTAAGCAGTTTCCATAATTAGGTTTCATCATCTGTGTCCCAGTAGTTGTCTTTTGGGTGGCATGTGGAGGTGCAGTTTTTAAAGGAGAGTGAGGAAGGATTTTAATGGCCTCCAGATTGTATTGCTTTTGTTTGTCCTAAGACTCTTCAAGTGCTTTTAAAACTGTGCTGTACTCTCATCCTCCATGATTCTGGGAGACTTCTCCCTCATGCATCAAACAAAGACAAATTCCCACGTAGCCTCTCAGACTCAAGTTGTCGTGCTTCACGCAGACCTTAGAAAATGTTGTTGCTGCCAAATCCTTCTGCAGATGGAGAATCAAACCCAAAAAAACTGAGAGTTAAAGAGGTTAAATGACTTCCCCAAAAGCACAATCTAAAAGACTGGATGTGGCCCTGTAGACTTTCTCTGTCTTACCATATAGCTCCCTTAATATTCATCAATTGCAGGACATTTAAGTAAGTTACTCTTTTCTGATTGTTCCGTGAAGGAGGTCTTTTACTATGAAAGTTCACTTAAAATGTAATGTTTTCATAATAGATTCTTTCTCAATTTCGTCAACTAGTTTCAAGAAAGGAAACTGTAATTTCCCAAAATTAGACGTGCCCTATTGCAATAAAACAAAATGCTTGTGATCCAAAACAGCTTTCCGTTATTAAATAATTAAGAAAGCACCCTCTTAGATATCTAACTCGTTTTAGCTGCTTGTGATTGTTTTCCTTTAGCTACACTCTGCTTAAATGCAAATGCTATATACAGTCTTTCAGTTCTTCTTTCTTCTTTATTTCCTTCTTTCTTACCTTCTAGTAAAATACTCTTACTGTAGCTTCCTGAAATTTGAGAAAATGTTAACCATTATACAAATGTGTTCATTCAGTCCTTACCCAGATATTACTGTTATCTGTATGAATCTGACTTTTTCATTGTTTTATCATACTTTCATTATTGTTTAAAGTTAATTACACAATCTTATATTTTATCAATATATTTTTTCTGAAGAACTCTAAGAACGAATTGGTCTTAGAACATTCAGGTCCACATGAAGTAAAAATCAGTTATGCCATTCTCTGATATAAAAGTTGGCAATGGAATTTACATGAAAAGGAGATTAGAAGCTATCCTCGTTCACTGGAGACAGAGTAATGAGTGGGTGGACCATGAACTGAGCCAACAAATAAGTTATAGATTATTTTTGCCCCAATTTCTGCTTACAAGAATCTGAGGAACCCAAATGTTAAATCTACTCCTTTTCTTTTGAGGCTACAGACCACCAGTAGATTGCTGTTTTAAACTTAAGTATTATTGATATTTTTATTCTGACAGCAGAATTCTATTTATACTAAAAATAACACTCTCCAAATAGAGATTAGAAAAATCAAAAAGGTCTTTAAATGACATTGTCTTTTCTGATGTTACTACTAGATTTGTTTTATTTAATAACAGAAAACTTGTAAAACCGCTGGTCTGTTGTCAAAAAGGTCAAATGTGCATTCGGTTAAATGTTTCACCTTTCAACAAATTGTTTTATTATATTATAGTTACCACTTCAGAGCTGGGATTCTGAGGAATCTCGATATTATGAATGCAGGCACTTAAAATGTGCCTTGAGCAAGTCCATAGAGATATCCTGGCATTAATTCAAAGTGAATCCCCTAAGGATTCCACTTTCTCACTAGTAGCATAAACTAAACAGAGAATTCAGTGGCTGTCTAGATCCTTAAGGCAAGTGACAAATTAAAAATCCATTAATCATTTTGATTGAGGTTCAGATATAGTATTTTAGGAAGAATACTTACAAGTTTAAAAAAAAAAAAATCCCTCATGGAGGAAAATGAATAGAGGGTATAGTTCACCAAGAAGAAACCATTCTTTTCTCATAAGGATAAAAAAAGGGAGGAGGCAGAGGAGAGAATTAGGAAGTTAAGGCACGACACCCTCCAGCGCTATATATAGCTTTGAGCCTCAGCTTTCTCGCCTGGGTGCAGTTGGGCCACCGGGTGCTCTCGGTAATAACACTGAAAGCAGCAGTTTTTAGAGATATACTCAACTTTCCCCACTCCCAGGATGTGGAATTCTAATGAATCCACCGGTGCAATCCGTGTCTGAGACACCGTAGCCTTTGGAGAGCACCATTTGCTGAAATGTCTAGTGAGAGCTAAAATAAGCCACTTTGGTGGAAAAAACCTGCTGAGTGGTTGAAATCTGAGCTGCAGAAGGTCACTTGCTATTTTAGTAGCTGCAAGCTGGTCCTCATTTTATAATATCACAGTTATAAACAAGAAATTGTCACCTTGCTTGTCAGTTTACTTCTTTCTCACCAAAATAAGCAGATGTATCCTTTTATTTTTTACATAGAATTAGGTAATTTAGATGACTTGTTTCCAAACTTCACTTAACTCTGTGCACCAATATGTAACAAAAGTTATTTTTCACATATTCTTTAAAATTGCTTCAAAATATTATTCTTACATCTTTTTACATCATCCGATATACTTTTAAAACTCCATTGCCTGTGTAAACTTTATCTCATGCATCTCAACCATGCTATAAATGCTTTAAAGAGGACTTCCTTTCTTACTACCTTAATTTATTTAATAGGATGGGGTAGGAAGCGTGGAAATCCTTTACAGTCTGAGAGAGAGAGAGAGAGAGAGAGGAGAGACCCAACTCATTTCTAGGATTATTTAGATATAGTCCATTTGGAAATGGAGGAAGGAGGTTAGTTCCATCTCCAGGGTTCTATAATTATTGCACACACTATTGATAATATCAATCAATTTTATTCCGATTTTCCCTCCAAAAATTTAATTTCTCTCTTCTTACTGTCTACATCAAAACTAGAGTTCATGTTACCCCTAAGACTTCTAGGGAAGTATGACAGTTTTAACAATATTTTAAAATATTTTTTCATCAAAAATGATAGAGAAGTATGTTTATCTATGTAAGTATTTTAAAGCTTCTAGGATTACTTTCATTTGAATCACACATTATCATTTCTATCCCATAAAGTTACTTAAAAAGAAATTACAGATTCTGTTAATTGGACATAAATCTTGGGTTCAAACAAGACTTCCTCCAAGAATAGTATCAGGATCAAAGTCTAAAACAAAACAGTTTTATGGTGGGAAAAAATTTTCGGCTGGGTGCAGTGGCTAATGCCTGTAATTCCAGCACTTTGGGAGGCTAAAGTGGGAGAATTGCTTGAGGCCAGGAGTTCAGGACCAGCCTGAGCAACACAGTAAGACCCCCATCTCTACAAAAAATAAAAAATTAGCTGGGCATGGTGGCATACGGCTATAGTCCCAGCTCCTAGGAAGGCTGAGGTGGCAGGATCACTTGAGTCCATGAGTCCAAGGCTGCAGTGAGCAAGATGACACCACTGTACTGCAGCCTGGGCAACAGAGCAAGACTCTGTCTCTAAAACAAAAAAAAGTTTTATGTGTTCAGATCTATGGGGATATAGAAGGGAAAGGACGTGAGAGAATATGAAAGCAAGCTATTTTTCATGAAATTAGCAAATAGAGTATAAGGAACATAGACTTAATAGTAACCTGTACTACATACCTAATTTTCCCTTGCCTGCATCAACGTTCTCATTGGCCTCATTATGATTGAAAAGGAGTTACTGCACTGAACATATAAAATAGTTTTCCTCATTCCTCAACGTTATTTTATTAATTATCAACACAGGCCGTATACTCTCAGCGAGCTGAGAACAAATGAACCTCTGTCTCACCGAATATACGTAGAGAATCTTAACTACTGAGAAGATGTAGCTGCATTTTCACTGCGGGTTCCCTTTCACATCCATTTAAGGAATCTCCAGCCTCATTCCTGGCCTCAGGAAGAGTGGAGTGTGGAGTCCAGGCACATCACCTTGGAAGGTGGTAGGATTTTCCATTAGTTAGTTATCTGGGCCATATTGCTGTTGGACCAATTTTCCGAGCACAGAGCATGCTGACAACTTCAACATGTACCATCTGCAGCCCAAGCTAGTTAAAGAATCCAACAAAAACCGAGCTCTGAGAAACAGCTGCAATCCAAGTCAGGGTAACAGATGAAGGATGTGAGATTGCCCAGAAAGATTCCGTATCCTCTGCTCTTTTACCTTAGCCTCCTTTGTCTGCACCTTCTCATGTGGTTGGTCCCTGGAGAGGACTACGTTTACTATTACCTTTTCTACTTTTCCAGGCAAGGACTCTTGAAAGTTCCTTTGGCTCCCAGCGGGAACTTTGCATACTGTATTCATTGTCTCTCCCTTTATCCCTTCTTTTTAAGTCCTTCTCCCCTTTTCACAACTGCAGACTCTCAGTCCAAGGGAACCATCTCCTCTGATGTTCAGGCATCTTTCTAATCGACAGAATAAGCCCTCTAGCCTTGCTCCCATGAGACCAAGTCTAGTGTTAACCGTGTTTTATCGACCTGAGCTTTGAGAGGGTCAAGTTGGTTCTCGCACGTGGCTCACCTCTGCACTGCAGAACAGTGGGAGAAAGGGAAGGAGGAATGCGTCTGCAACTGCTGCTACTGTGTCTTTGCCTTCGTTGCCATTTATAAGCCTTATGGCCAAAAGAGATTTGACTTTTATTTCTCACCGCGAGGGCATGGAAAATAATCGTACATGCTTACTATTTGACTTCAAAGCCATCCTGAGTGCTTAGGCTTTGAATCATCAAACAAAGAATCAATCTTAACTTTTTCAAATCCTTTGTGAAATAAGGCAGACAGTGGAAGGATAGATGGATGGATGGATGAATGGCTGGCTGGCTGGATGGATGGACATTTTCAATATTACCTTCACCAATTCAACATTGGTCAAGCATCTACTATATTTAATGTTTTCTCTATCTCACTGACTCATCTGCAGTTCCTGCGCATTCTATTTCAGAGTTGTCTTGAAGCTAGCCCCTCCACACCATCTCTCTTATTACCACCTAGTCCAGACCCTCCTCATAGCTTGCCTGAGTTTTTACAACAGCATGAATAATCTCACGTACTAGCTAATACCATCTCATCTTTGCTATGACCAGGGTCACCCTTCCAAAGCAAAACACGGACCATGTCACTCTCCTGCCTTACAGCTTCCACTAGCTTCCAGTTGCCTATAAGGTAAAATTTAAACATAAAATCCCAAAATCATACAACATGAAGTTTCTTGTCCTGTAGACTCAGCTGTCCCTGCTCCAGTCACAAAATCCACCCAAGTCTCATTTCTCCGCATCTCCTCCAGGCACCCTCGTTGCAAACACATGAGACTTGTTTCGAAAAGACAGACCCAATTTCAAAACACTGTTTACCAACTCTGTAGAAACTGGTCTAGAGTTGTTCACTCTTTCTGAACTTCACTTCTTTCCTCAGTAAAGAGGAGATTATTTGTAAAGAGATAAGGGTCAGGAAGATGTAAGATATGTCAGAAGTTGCCTAGCCTAGAGCTGTTATAGTTTTCTATCTGTGCCTTCATAATATCATTTCCTCTACCTGAGGTACATCTTTCTCTTCATGTGACAAACTCCTCTGTGGTTATTTTTCTGCCTTCCCCAGACTGAGTTAGACGCTTTCTTCTTTGGGCTCCCACAATAACTGTAGCATTTATTGCATTATGATATGAAATGATATTATTGTAAGATGCCTAAAAGGAATGCCTTTGTTTTTTAATCTGTACCTTGACCTGATATAGAGTAGCTTCTCAAAAGTATTTGTAGAATGAATATATGAAAGCATGGTGTGGGGCTCTGCTGTCCAGTTCTTGAACAGCTTCCAATCTCAAAGGATGGGAAACACGCAGACCCACACAAACAACCACAGTAAGAGTATCACTGGGATAAGGCTCAGGTGAGGCAGAGTCAAAGTGTGATGGCAGCCAGCCCTTCTACCTGAGGAGTCAGGGAGACAGGGAAGCCTTCACCAGGAAGGGACATCTGCGCTCAGTCCTGAAGCATGCATATGCATTTCATTTCCTGTTTGGTTTCACCTGCCCACATGTTTATTGTGCCTACCTCTCCTCATACCCTACAGAACCTGAAGTTTTGGTGGCAGGAACCCAGAGAATTTTTCAGTTTAGCCAACAGTTCCTGAGAGATACCACAAAGGAACAGATAGACTTTTTTCATAATACAATTTTGAGTGGCAATTATAGTTTTGTTTATAAACCCTGAAGCCTTTAAATTACCAACAGATCAGCATATCTTTGAAGATGAAAACAAATTAGACCAAGAAGATAAAGGTTTGAAAACTATAGAGCTATAAAATCTTATGTTTTCATTATGTACCTACTGGAGAACAGATACATTTTTTAGATTCTAAGTAATTAGACTGCCCAGGTGAAATTGAAAGTTGATGAACCATGACATACCAATCTATTTTAACATGATGTGTAGAATAATGTTTGCCTTTTTTCATACCCTACGAGGATATTCAATAAAACTTTGAATGTAGGATTTTTTAAAGAAAAAAAATTGCATTATTATAAGCAGCGAAAACCTAGAAATGCTCAGTGCTGAATCCAATAGAGTATAACTATCATCATAAGTTAGCATTTGGTAGCATCTTCTACGTATATCCCTTATTTTGATTGACAAACTCTAATAAGTACTGAAATATCTTCTTTTCAGTAGCACTGATTGCAAAATTAAATATCTCCCTTTAATTTTGTCTCCACTGGAGTCATCACATTGCTCCCCTGATGACAAACTATATAGAATGTGCTAACTGTGATAATTGTAGCTACCATTTACTCAATGTTTATAACGTGCCAGGCAATGGGCTGTAGGAGATTTTTATCTGACAAGTTCATTAGAAGCTTAAGTTTACATTTTTTGTGCTCTCTATCAATTGCCCCCAACCTTTTTGGCACTAGGTACCGTTTTCATGGAAGACAATTTTTCCATGTACTGGGCATGGGAGGGAGTTCGGGATGATTCAAGCACATTACATTTATTGTGCACTTTATTTCTATTGTTATTACATTGTAATATATAATGAAATAATTACACAACTCACCATAGGTTGGGGACCTCTGCTCTACATCACTGAAACTTAATTTACTTCATACCATACATACCTGAAGCTTAGTGAGGTAAAGAGAAGATTCCCAGGTGCTGCTTTGAGGACTATCCTGGAGAAATGAAATTGGCCATTCAGAAAGAACAGAAATTGCATTTGAAATGACACAACCTGAAACACAAGAAAAATTTCATTTCTGTATGAGCCAAGAGCAGGTATCAGGCAGAAGATTTGGTCATGTTCATTCCAGTCACACCCCACAAGCAGAATTCCTGAGTACTTTGGTTTTCCAAGTTGTTACCTGCTCCGTATGTTCAAATAGCAGGTGTGATTTACAAGGGACCTCCTCCTAGCTCTTTGCTCCTTCAGGGGAGCAGCCTTTTTTAAAGAATGCTTTTATATCTGGTTCTATTTCTCCACTTTCACACTTCCAAATCCAATACGATTAGTATTAAAGACACAATATAAAATACAACTCATTTGGGATAAACTGCCTAAAATGACTGACTGTGTTCGTTACCACTGTCTATGAATATAATCCTTTTCCCTTTTTTTAAATGAAAAATTTTACCATATAAAAAATTAAAAAGGAGAATATAATGACCCACTTCCAATAATTATAAATTCATGGGCCCATATTATATCACCTCTACCTCCTCTCCCATTATTAATTATATATTTACATTGCCCCCAAGTAAAATCTATAAAAATAATATTATCAGAGAAGTCTAACTTTTTTCCCTGTCTCTCCATTCTATTCTCTTTTTCCTCTCTAGATAACCGTTTTTTAGTTTATTGTTCAGTGGTCCTTTAGGAAAATATAAGCAAATACATTTATATTTTATATTCTCCCTATCTGAGATACAGAATAGGGTGCTAGTGATTTTCAAAACATTTTTAAGTATCTGGAGTGTAAGCGTTAACACCGTTAGTTGACTTTTAGAAAAAAAGGCAAGAAATATGATAATTTTGTATCTATTTTATAAATAAATAATTTTGAATGTTTTACAACTCTCGAGGCCGTGATCAAAAGAGGGGGTGCAGTAAACTTTGATTAAAATACTGAAAATTGAAAGAAGGCAATAAAGAGTTTGTCTGGAGATTTTGAGATAGATAATAGTGTTAACGACACTTTAATGCAACTGGAGTATCTCCAAAAGGCATTCCTGTAGTAAACACATTACAAGCAAATTTCTCGAGCAGAGTGATTTTATTCACAAACCCTCAAATTGATATTCTTTCTCACAGATCGAATTGCACAGAACATCATTAAGTCCCATTTGGAGACATGTCAGTACACCATGGAAGAGCTGCACCAGCTGGCGTGGCAGACCCACACATACGAAGAAATTAAAGCATATCAAAGCAAGGTACTCTGAGAAACTGTGGGAAAGTTATTCTGTGATTGCCCTACTTCTGGCTTTCTCGGCCTTGACACTATTGACATTTTGGGCTAGGTAATTCTTTGTTGTAGGGGCTGCCCTGTCAATGGTAGGATATTTAGCAGCATCCCTGATCTCTACCCACTAGATGCCAGTGGCACCACCCTCACACACAGTTGTGCCAAGCAAAAATGTCCCCAGATATTGCCACATGTTCCCTTGGAGACAAAACTGCCCTTATTGAAAACTGCTGCCTTGTTCGAGTGACTGCAGAGACTGTGCCTTCGTCAGATGATGTTAGAAAATCTCATGGTGGCTTCTTGGGTACAGGCAAAAAGCAGGAGCAACTGAGTGATCACAGCAGTAATAATAGTTGCAAACTTACACCGCAAAGATATAGAACAAAGCATTCTAAATTTTTTTTCTTGCCCTGCTTGTTAAAAAAGGCCCCAAGAAAACAGGACGACTTATCCTGTATCGTTATTATTATTGCTATTTCTTTGGATCCATTGAAGAAGTTTTTAAGGGAAGGAGTTTGTTGTTGCTTTTCAGTATTCGCATTACTTTACTTTGGGATAAAGACCCTCAATTATAAGATTTACCTAGAGATAGAATTTTTAACAAAATACATAAATGTGTGTGTATCTAAATAAATGATTGTAACATGTTGATTTTTCTCCACCGCAACAATTAAATCTTACTACTTTTATATAACTAAGGAAGCAAAGGCGCAGGTATTGCTACGGTCCATAAGAAGTAGAATTAACACACATAGATTTATGTTTCTCATTTCAAAGAAAATAACCCAAGGACTAAAATATATCTGGGGAATTCTATATTACTTACAAGAGTGATTTGATTTGGTTTGATGTCTTCTCCCTCAGAATTCCTTTTATACCGAAAAATAATCTCTGTGGGTTCTGGAAAAAGAACACAATATAAAAATATTACAGATTTAATGTTCATCAGGCGCCCATGAAAATGACATCATGGAAGCCTGTAGATAAAATCACTGTTCCTCAATGCAACGGTTTGTGTTTACGTAATGGACTAAGAGCTTGTGTTTGCTTAGTTGAGAAGGAAGAAAAGGAGGGAAAAAATAGTAAAGAAAATAACTAAACTACCTTTATATACTATCAGCAATGTTTCTATTATTTTAGCCTCAGTATGCTGATAATTGTGGCATATTGAAGTTCAAACAGGTCAAAATATTATCTTAGGGAAAAGAAAAAGAAAAGAAAAGAAAATATTGCCCTCCTCTTTTAAAGGAATTATGTAAGTTCCCACCCTGGGGCCCAGGTGCCAGGAAGCAGCAGTAGGGCAAGCCCGAGTATGTCATTGACTCTCCAAGGAGTTGTTGGCCCCGTTTACGTGGTGTCTTCTCTCTTGAAGTCCAGGGAAGCGCTGTGGCAACAGTGTGCCATCCAGATCACTCACGCCATCCAGTACGTGGTGGAGTTTGCAAAGCGGATAACAGGCTTCATGGAGCTCTGTCAAAATGATCAAATTCTACTTCTGAAGTCAGGTGAGCAAGGAGGAGATTCATGGGGGGCCTATTTTAGACCAGCCGTGGTGGACCCTTGGCTCTGTGTCAGTTCTAGGAAATCCTCCTTCCCATATGTAGCTGGTTTTTACCACCCACATTGTGTGCCAACTCCCAAAGGAAAACGTTCAGTAATAAAAATGCCCTGATATTCATTCAGTTCCCCTTTGAAGTCAAATACAATTTTGCTCATTGAAAGTGGAGCTATTAATTGCGGAGGCTGAGATACCCAGCTTGACAGGCAGTGCGAGTAATTAGCGTGTCAAAGTGGCTGAATTGCTGAGCTGGCGCTAAAACATACTCCTTGCCTTCTGTGAGGGGAAAAAAAATGCCGGTTAGCTGAGCTCTGCCTCTGTGGTCATTTCCAATCATTTTAATGAGGATAGCCTGCAGCCAGTACACACCGGGAGAAACGCCCCGGTGCTCCAATCTTTCCCTCCCCTTCCCTCCACACTCTCTGACACACATACACGATCGCTTTGGAAGTAGCTCAAGAAATTCTGCCTATGATTGACTTTGCAAATGCTATTACCAAATAGGAGAAAAAGTATTTGTCTTTCTTGGCGTCCTTTAAAACTAGCAAAAAAGAACGACCATGGTGTTTCTACTGCTCTTTATGGTCTTATGCCATGGTAATAATGATAACATACTCATATATATAACAACATGCACACATGTTTATGTTTACCTGTGATACCTCATTTAATCTTGTGAGATTGGCATTATTCTTTCCATCTTATAGAGGAGAAGGCAAAGATTCAGAGAAGTAAAGGGCTATGTTCAAAGCCAATACATGGCAAAGCTGGCCTTTGAACTTAAGCCAGATAGAATTGTTATTCTAAGTTGTTGCTGCTTCTTAATCAAATGATGCAAGTTGATGTGAATCCCAATTCAAGCATTAACTTGATGTATCAGTTATCTATTGCCTAAAACTTAGCTAAAACAACAATAATCATTTCTTCTGCTCTCAAAGATACAGTTTGGGCAGGGCTCAGTAGGGATGCCTTATCTCTGCTCCACATGGGGTCACTGAGGGCAGGAGGATCCGCTTGCAAATTGGCTTACTCACATGGCCAGCAAGTTGTGCCAGTTGACAGCCTGGAGTTCAGCCAGAGCTCTGACCTGGGGACCTCAGTTTCTCCCTATGGGAGCCTCTCCACAGACTGCTTGGACTTCCTCACAGCATAGTCACTAGGCTTCAAAAGCTAGCATCCTAAAAGAACAAGGCAGAAGTACGCTAGATTTTTCAAACTTGCCTCAGAAGCCACGTGGTGTAACTTCCACCATACTCTATCAGTTGAGGCAGTCGAGAAGGCCCAGCTAGATTCAAGGGTAGGAGATATGGATTCTACTTCTTGATAGGGGAATGAGTGATAATGTCCTAGAAAACATGTGGAATTGAAGATATTTCCGGGACCCTTTTTGAAAATAAAATCTGCCACACTTGATACGTGACCGTGAGCTAAACTCTCTAGATGGCAGTTTCCCCATCTGTAAAATAAAGAGATGAACTAGAAACAATGAATTCCAAACTTGGAATTGCAACAGGAGCAACAAAGGAGATTATTGACAGTTCAGAGACATAGGCACGGTCACAGCCCCATGGAATCCCAATCTCCTGAAGGGGAACCCAGTTCACTGTGTTTCTAACTAAGACTCAGATATGACCAATCCGTGGGCTGACAATCAGGAACCACTGAACCATATAATCTTTAACATCTCTGCCTGGTGTAAAAATGTTGACTTTAGTATAAAAGGCAAGGAATTTAATCTATTTAAGCCTCCTGTAACTCATCCATAAAATGGGTTTAATAAAACTCCACCTGAAATAGTTACTGCAAGGTGCAAATATGGTAATGAATATAAGAGACCAAAGAAAGTGCCTTCCATAGTGTAAATAATAGATGGTACCTAGTACTGTGTGTGTCAGAAAAGCATTGCTGCAATTAATATTTGCAAATCCTTTCCTATATATGAGCCCCTATGCTAGCTGACATACCTAAGGGAAAGCAAAGAGAAATCAGCAAACATACATATATCAAAAGAAATAAACATAGTCATAATTGCAAAGTGGTGGCACAAGAAAGGCACAAAGATGTAGCCAAATCACAGTATGATGCTCTCATGCAAATCTGTGGCTTCTGAGTCTGGCTGTTACCTTCCACTACAATGTGGGGGGCAAAGGCCTACTTCTCTAAAACATGGAGAAACTATGCCGCAGTACTTCCTCAGCATATTAATAAATGTTCAGAGGGAAAAACAAAGGTAGTAAATGAATTCATTCAATAAATATTTACTAAGCAGCTACCATGTGCCCGATACTTTTCTCGGTCCTGGAGATGCAAGAGTGAGCAAAATAACCATGACTGCCTATTGCTGCAGACAAGTTTCCTGCCCTTATTTTATCAATCGTGAGTTGTACAATTGGAACTGACTTTAATATTAGTCAAAAAATAGAGAGAAATGCATGTTTCCAAAAATAATGTTGCTACCCTCCAGTTTAGCCTCCTGTAAAGTATATTTTCTCTTTAATTCCTCACATAAGTATCAAGAGAACTTTATTTCTAAGATAGTTATTTTGGGGGAAGGAATCAAGGAATTTCTGTATGTGTGTATTTGTTTGTGCCTGTGTCTGTGTGTGTGTGTGTGTGTGTGTGTGTGTTTTAAAGTCCTTGAAAGTCTCTTGACCTATTTGCAGTGATAACCTCTTTATTGTCGGATATATATATATACATATATTTAATTTTTTTTTAACTCACAGGTTGCTTGGAAGTGGTTTTAGTGAGAATGTGCCGTGCCTTCAACCCATTAAACAACACTGTTCTGTTTGAAGGAAAATATGGAGGAATGCAAATGTTCAAAGCGTTAGGTAAGTTTCCCTTTGATGAGGACACAATTTTATTAGCTACCATCAGTTTCTCCACTTAGACTGCAACTGGAAAATGAAATGCCTTGATTCTTCAATGTAAACTTGCATCTCACTATTCGATAAGAGTTGGACCAGGTAAGCTTCCAGTCCAGGTAAGCCTCTCCTCGTCTTACAATTGTGGCTCCTAATATAAAAGGAAGGAGAGAAATGTGGACCCTATTGAGACCAAGCCTATTAAGCCCTCATTCAGAAATAAATGAAGATTAGCACTAAAAGAGATGGGCTGCATTGTAGGTCATTCTTTGTAGAATCAGCTTTTCTTTTACCTCCTAGTTTACTGCTTCACAAAGTATATTACCTCATAAGTTTTTTATGTAAATTCATAGTCACGAGTTAAGATACTTAATTAAAAGGAGAACTCCTTCACTTGTTTCTCACTGAAAACACTTAATTCATGAAGTGCTGGGAGCACAGATAGAGTTGGTGTGAACCTGTCCAAAATGATCCCCAGGCCATTCTTGCAGGAGAGCACTGAAAGAGTCAGTCTTTGTTTGGAAGTGTTGTATATCATCCCATCCAGCCATCAGTGCACGGCATGGATAAGAACATTAGCGAAGATGGGCTGATGCCAGGAAAGGTTTTAACGATTGATAGTGCCATTTGTTCCATATCCTGCCCACAGACACCAAAGAAGGCCATTGCCCTTTCACCTCTTGTGCTGTTAGTTGATATGGCAGCCAACAGCAAGTCCATTGGGCCTGGCAGTGTTTCCCTTCTACAGTTGATACCCATCCATGTCATCTCCAGGGCTAGATTTTCAAGAAAGGAGGAAAAACCTTGGCAAGCAACCTCAGTATATTTCCAGCTTCATCAAATAAACATTTACCAGGGATCAGTATAGAGATGCAACATTATTTTGCCAAAATTCACAATGACTAAGCAACTGACCTCTGATCCATTCATTAGAAGATAAAAATAAACTCTAGTTCCTCAATTAGATTTCCAGGGAAATTACCACATTGAAAGATACCTCATCTCTGTTCCATAGGATGTTCCTAACATCTCAGTTCAAAGCCTCTGAACACCCTGCATTGCTATGTTCAAGTACCACTAAGACCGACAATCCTCAGCCCCTGTACATAATTTTTAGGTTTTCTATGAATACTATCTCTATTATAAGAGATCCCCAAATCACTTAAGATGTTTTTTAGTTGGAAAAAATTTCAAATATATAGGATTCAGGTTATGTATGCTCAGCCAGATATGACGGTGGACACGCACAGTGTCAACTTGCCCCTCATTTGTTAATGTTAACTTCAATTACCTTGGGAAGATGTTGCCCAATTTCCTGATTCTATAATTAGTATCAAATCATTCTTCATGGTGAGGAACTTAGACATATTTTTTCCAGATGTCCAGTATGCAAATCTTGAATAACTTCTTGATTATGAGACTTGTCTTATTCGTGCCTTGTTCCAAGTTCAAGCATTTTCATTCAATTTTCCTTCCTCCTTTATAGGCTCTGATGACCTAGTGAATGAAGCATTTGACTTTGCAAAGAATTTGTGTTCCTTGCAGCTGACAGAGGAAGAGATTGCTTTGTTCTCATCTGCTGTTCTTATATCTCCAGGTAGGGAGGTCTCAGGTCTCTTATCTTTTTTTTTTAAGCTTGTTTTACTTTCCTTAACATTGATTACACCTACCTAAGCCAAAATGTTCAGGAGAACTTTTAAAAGTTTTCTTTAGTAAGCTTTTGATATTTTTGGACAAGGCAAAGGAAAGTAGCCTCAAGTTTATTAAAATGACCAATTTTGTCCCAAAAGCATTTGGTTAGGGACCACTCCAGATTCATATAAACAAAATTGTTCCTTAACAAATAAATGAAGACACATAGTGCCCTGAGTTACAGCTAAGTTCTATTTTGACTTTAAGAATAAAGTGCATGGAAAATAAATGTCTAGCAGGGTGAGACTCAGTAGAAATGTACCTAAATGAAAGATGCAAGATAGGGAATTAAATAAATAAAAGGTACACTTTCTCCTCTTTAAACACCTCTTTCATTGGCTTTTCCTCCCAAATTAATATTGGTGTCCTCACTTCAGGCAAATGAATGGTGATGCCTATTTTCTTAGCAATACAGTTGAGCCTTTAACAATGCAGAAGTTAGGGAAACCAACCCCCGTGTAGTCAAAAGCTCAAGTATAACTTCTGATTCTCCAAAAACTTTGCTAATAGCCTACTGTTGCCCAGAAGCCTTACCAATAACATAAATAGTCAATTAACAGGTATTTTGTATATGTATTATATTTATCCTCATAATAAAGTAAACTAGAGAAAAGGAAATGTTATTAAGAAAATCATGAGGAAGAGAAAATGTATTTACTATTCATTAAGTGGAAGTGGATCGTCATAAGGGTCTTCATCCTCATCATCTTCACGTTGAATAGGCTGAGGAGGAGGAGGAAAAGGAGGGGTTAGTCTTGCTGTCTCAGGGGTAGCAGACAAGGAAGAAAATCCACCTACAAGTGGACCCGCACAGTTCAAACCTGTGTTGTTCAAGGGTCAACTGTATCAGGAGCTTTAAAAGAAGGCGAGGACAGCAAAGGGGGAAATGGCACCTACTAAAGGCTACCTGGTGGAAGAGGAAGAATCTCAAACGTGGATGTGGACATTCTAGTGCCAGTCTGTCGCCATTTATCTGTGTGACCTTAAAGACCAGACCCTCAGAGACTCGGTTTCCTCATCTATAAAATAAGAGGGTTGGGCCGGGCGCAGTGGCTCACGCCTGTAATCCTAGCACTCTGGGAGGCCGAGGTGGGTGGATCGTCCTGAGCTCAGGAGTTCGAGACCAGCCTGAGCAAGAGCGAGACCCCCGTCTCTACCAAAAATAGAAAGAAATTAAAAATATATATAGAAAAAATTAGCCGGGCATGGTGGCGCATGCCTGTAGTCCCAGATACTCGGGAGGCTGAGACAGTAGGATTGCTCGAGCCCAGGAGTTTGAGGTTGCTGTGAGCTAGGCTGACGCCACAGCACTCGCCCCAGGCAAGAGAGTGAGACTCTGTCTCAAAAAAAAAAAAAAAAAAAAAAAAAAGAGGGTTGGACCTCATTATAACTAAGACCTCTACCAGCTCTAAAATGCAATAAAATACCAGAAAGTTTTCAAAGGAGTAAAGATGTGATGTTTATGGATCAACTAGAACTATAGCAATTAAAATACTTTTTAAAAATATATGCCAGCTTGAAATGCAATGCTAAATAATTATAATAATGATATAATCATAATCATATAATAACAATGATATGATAATAAATACATGGCTCCCTCTTCAACCAGAATGAGAATTCAGTCACTTACTCAGCTGTCTGGTCAGATTTTGAGTCAAGGGATATCAGCATCATCGACAGCTCTCTATTGAAAGAAAAGCACACTCCCACCTAAATTTTTTTTTTTTTTGAGACAGGATCTCACTCTGTCACCCAGGCTAGAGTGCAGTGGTGTCATTGTAGCTCACTGTAACCTCAAACTCCTGGGTATAAGCAATTCTCCTGCCTACCCACCAGAGTAGCTGGTACTGCAGGCGTGCACTACCAAGCCCAGCTAATTTTTTTTATTTTTTGGAGAGACGTGGTCTCACTCTTCTAGACATGTGATCATATCATCAGCAAACAGCGATAGTTCGACTTCCATTTTCCCCACTTGGGGGTCTCACTCTTGCTCAGGCTGGTCTCGAACTCCAGATCTCAAGCAATCCTTCCACCTCGGCCTCCCTGAGTCCTAGGATTATAGGCATGAACCACCGTGTCGGGCTCCTGCTTAATTTTTAAGGTTGAGAGACTTATTCTTTCTGTAAACCATTTATCTCTAGAGACTAGATCTCCTTTCTTATATGCTAATATATTTCTCCATGAAGCTGGAAGAAATTAATCTTACCTGTGATGTAAGATTGCATCTTATACCTTTGACATGTCATTCTAGCTATATTTACCAATAACACCAACCTCTACACTTTTTATCTGTTAGGGTTTATTACTCCTAATGTGATCATTGATGATCTTATCAGGGTTTTTCAAATTTGCTGCTGTTTTTTATTTAACCACTTTATCAAAAATGGAAATTAGTTCTCACATGGAGTGTTTTTACTAACAGTTTCTTTTATGGCTCTGTCTAAAATCAAGCTGTTCCTCTGGGCCTTTTTTTTTTTTTTTTAAACCCTAGAAAGTTTCCCAGGACTGGAAGCACAAAGATAGACAGAAGAAGTGACAAGAAACACTTATTTCTGATAGCAACCATATGCCAAATAATTTTCCTTCTACCATTTTCTCAGTGCATGTGATTATTTCCCTTGAGAATAATTTGATAGAAGACTAAATCTAAGCCTATGGGTCTATGGATGAGGGAGATGGTTTTACTTTGATTCCTGCTAGTTCAGAGGAAGCATTAGAAAGAGTCACTCCCTTCTTTGGGTATGTTTGTGGCAAATCAGTAAATGTCAAGCAGCAAATATTTAAGACATGAAATATGAAACCTGAATGATCTGTGAAAATGACTGCCCCAGAAGGCGGCTAGCCTGTTCCTTACAAGTTAGAAATCAGCTGAGCTGTTCAACCCTTTCTGGAAAGAATGTACTATCGCCATCAAATTCTGAGGAGTTTGGAAGCATGAGATTTGGCTCCCTCTACCCAGTGGGGAATCTTCCAGTGCTGGTAGCAGACCCACACGGAGAAGCTTCAGCAACTCCAAATACCTTCTTTGGCACCTTGGCTTAGGGCCATACTTAAAAAGAGAGGGAAGACAGATTTCCAGCCTGTGTAGGCTCCATCTCCTGCTAGACACCCCCACCTTCTCCGGGTTCTCGACATAAGGGCCACTGTCTATTCAGCTCCAAACAGCTTAGGGGAGGGAGAGGGAGAGAAACTTAATTTATTCTGATTGACAATTGTCACTGAAGGCTTTTTGTACTCACTTACGTAAGGGTTTGCTTAACTGTTGGCTAGACTTGTCCTTATCCTGTCTAGGATTACGGAATCGAGTTTCTCACCTGACCTGAACTGTGTTCAGGAGGATCATGTCCAAGTTCTTTTCCATGAGTATTTGTTCAGTATTTGAAGATTCCAGGTGTCTCTTCATTGAAGGTCCAACCTGAGGCATTGATGCTGGGCTGAATTTTGTCACCATGGTATATAAAGCTTCTAGGAAGAATGAAAGGAAGGAAGTAGGGAGGGAAGGAGAGAGGGGTGGAGGGAAGAGAAGTAGTGTGTGAGGGAGAAAGGAAGGGAGAAAAGGACGGAAAAAGAAAGAGAAGGAAGGAAAGAAGGAGGGGAGAGAGGGAGGGAAGGTGGGATTGTCCTATCCACCATCTAAAAATTCAATATGGAAAACTAGGACTCAGGAGTAACTCTTTGAAATTGGTTCGTGTTCATGCTATGTAAATTATAACATAGCTTCAGCTTTATTATCCGATGACAGAATAAGCTGAGAAAAGGAAAAGAGATCCTGAAACCAAAAATATTTCTATATAATAGACTTTCTTCACTTATATAATTCACTTTCTTTATAAATTGCTAACTTCTGCTTTGAAAGAAAATCTAAGCATATGTCCAAAGAAAGAATGAGAGATGTAAATTGTCGTAGACAATAAGAAACAGGGACAGAGTTTGTTTGAACCATGTGTCCTTTCCTCCAAACCGATTTCCTACGTCATTATATTGTGCATTGCTGGCATCACGGTATTGCTCATATTTATGTTTTACACAAATAATGACATATCTTCAGAAGCAATTTAGAACTAAGTAATTTGAAGTGAGTCTGAAACTCAGCACCTACACTTGTTGGTAAAATAAAACAAACTTATGTTCTCTCCCCTTCTTATCTATTCCTTTTCCTTTCTCAGACAGAGCCTGGCTCATAGAACCAAGGAAAGTCCAGAAGCTTCAGGAAAAAATATATTTTGCACTTCAACATGTGATTCAGAAGAATCACCTGGATGACGAGACCTTGGCAAAGGTAGGTCCTCAGACCACAGAACCACTACCATCGAGAGAAGGCTGTGAGCAAAGAGGGCCTGGTTAGGAACCAAGGAAAATTTCTCAGCAGCAATAATTTCTGAAAGTTGCCAAGGGCTCCATAGATTTTGAGGTGTGCATTTTAAGAGGGAGACTAGTTAAATTATAATAGATAGAGAGGAGAATGGCTTTCTTAGAGAAGAGTGATAATGACAGATCTGAATCCAAGGTATAGAAAGGCAAATCAAAGGAAACTGAGGGTGTTTCATGAGAAGAACAAAAGCTTGGAGCAAGGAAACAAGCCTTCAAAATTCATATGCAAAGAAAGAGAAGACTGTGCCAGTTCGGGAGTCAGGTCTGGGCAAAAGTTAAGAGTGGGTATTTATTTAAAATAAGGAAGTACCATCAAATGATGAGAATTGTTGAACAGAGGGGTGGACTGCTGCATGTCCACCAGTGCTCCCTGTCACTGGTCGGATTCTGGCAGATACTGCCTGTTTACGCCTCAGCTGTATTGTGAATTGGCAGTCCTACCCAGAGTGGAAGAATAGACTGATGACTTAGAAATTTCCTTCCAATGCTAATCTCTTCATGTAGGACTTGCCTTGAGTTTCTTTCAAAATGGTTAAGTATCCCATGGGCAAAATGCGTGGAACATGCCACCAATTTCTGGATTCAGCTTAATTAAGAATCATGATCTTTAAGAAGAGTGTTAAGAAAAATTGTTTACCAAAGTAAAATGATCACAAAAGGAAGAAGTAATTTTCAATGATTGATATTCCGCATTATTTTATATCTTAAGAACTAGAACTTTTTAGAGGGTAAGAAACTAGGAAATTGAGCTTATTCTTGGATAAAGATGATAGGAATCCTACTCTTTGTATTTTTATCATTAAAAGCTTCCCACTCTGCCCTTGAAGTTCTTTATTTTAAAAAGGGGGAGGGTAAAGACTCTATTTGAAGACACCATCAGATTTTACTTTGCACATACAGAGCACTGCTATAAAAAACCCCCATGAGTTAAATATGCTGCTTCGTTATGGTAACATTTTGTTAAAATTAACGCATCACTAGGAAGAAGACTTCCACACCACAGAGCAATAGTTCTCTTTGACGTAACTTTTCAATTATTATGTGGTCAAGGACAAATCACCTGCTCTGTGCACCTCAGTTTTCTCCCAGTCAGAAGCAGAGCTTCAACATGCTTTCAGATTCACTGGGCAGAAAAGATGGTAATGTGAACATAGGCATGTGTCTCTATAGTTGCTTGGTAGCTTATGTGCCTAAATACGTTTGGCTAATTCACGTGGCGGGGATGTTTCTTGCATTTGAGATCTCCCAAAAACTTTGGTCCCATATTTGCCATCCTAAAATTAAGGTCTTAAAAAATCCAGAGTTAGATGAAAGTTTTTGCTGTTCTGCCTAGGGGAGTTATCTGCTTGCCTGAAAACCGTGGTCTCATCACCTATAAAGTGAGGAATACAATTTCCTTTCCTGTATAGGTGTGTTGTGAGGTTCCAATGAGATATACACTGCATAAATTCTAACACATGTGCAATTGTGATTATTACTCCCTTGGGAGGGTGAGATGTTCATGCTTACACTCTTTTCTGCCTCTCAATGTTCTGGTGGTGATTTGAGGAATTTGAGGTAGAAAGAAGACAGAGAAATTGAAGAAGGAAATGTATCTGATGCAAGGAAAAAAAATTGCAACAACGACTGTAGGTCAGTTTAACTTCCCTTTCTCCCTCTTTAGTGGGAAAAGTACACAATTCAGTTCTCTTATAGAGAGGTAATATTGCAAAACTGAAAATGCATTAAAGAAGATTATTTCTTGTATAAAATACACTGGAGCCAGATAGCAAAGCATGGCTTCCAAAGCCTTGTGCAGATATTGGGTTTTTGTGTGGACCCTTTCTTGTATCAGTCATCATTTTAATAGAATGTTATCTGAACAAATGTGGACTGACCATGAAACCAAGTGAGAACTGGATTCTCACTTATCCCAGCTCTGAACTCTGTGGCTTCGGATAAGTCACTTGTCTGAGTCACACTCATCAACTGTCAAGTGTTGGAGAAGGTGGGAGTGTTGAGTGAGTTCCTTTAGCTCCTGACTGCTTTAACACTCTGAGGACAAACGCACCATTGGTGTATAGGACACATTCTCACCGAATTCCCCAGAAGGAATAATTTTATTTAAATGTAAGAGAAACTGTTTCACTCCACCACAGATTCTTCTCATCTTTTCGGAAATGCTCCTTGTGCCTTCATAGTCATAGAGTTCTTCTGCCTCCATAATTCCTCTAAAATAGTGATGGTCATTCTTGATATTCGTTATTCATAGAGCTCTTGGGGAATCTGGTAAACATTATGAAAGCTACCTCTAGAAAAATGTGCACATACCCAAAACATTGTGTTCAAATGCAGAGGCTCAGGTTAAATCTCCAGTAACGGGGGCAGGGGGAGGGGGATATACCTGCCTTCTGTGTAATGAATAAAAGACTATTTCTACCACCGACCAGTTCAACCCTGAGCAGATGTCACAGACATCAGGTTAGAGGTAAAGGACCCTACACAGTCATTGAACTTCTTCCTAAAAGAGCAATCTCCAACACACCTTCTCCATGTCCTCTTCCTGAAATTAAAGTTCAGGTAGCAGTGCCTTCTTCTTTTGGCCAAACTTTAACCTCGGGAAGGTTTGAAAATTCAGGGATTCTGTGTCCATTAACTAGAAGATTTCAATCCCTATATATTAATCTGGTTTTTGACTTGGGGAGGGTGTGGTTAGGGAAAAAAAAACCCTATTAAAGAATCTAGTTTCCTCCCCTCATCAGTATAATGATGATGCGTAGCATATTTACAATAAACCCTCAGTTTTATTATATAATAAACTTGCTTCTTGAGTGACCTGGACACATGACTTAAGCTCTGTACCTCAGTCCTCCTTTATACAATGTGACTACAGACAGTACCAATGTCATACCAATAACCCCAAATATGGTTATTTTAAGGACTAAATGAGATAAAATATAATTAAGCTGCCCAGTCCATAATAGGTAATATGTAGGTACTGTTGCTGTGTTGTAGTTGTTGATAGAAGAAATTTTATTTCAGCAGGGAAATTTTCATTCAAGAGATGGTATATTTGAGCTAATCACTGATGGATGAAAACTATTTCAAGAGAAGGAAGTTGGGAGGTTGGAGATGTGCAGAATGGCATTCCAAGTGCTGGGGGCAACGATATGGAGGAAGGAAAGCATAAGGTATATTCGGGCTATAAATAATAGTTAGATTTGGCTGGAACCTGGATTTGAGAAGCCAGGAAATGAGATAACACTGGTCACTTTCACTAAAACTCATGAAAAAATACATACATATATATTTAAAATAAATATACATATATATTTTTAAGCCCCATATGACTAGAGGAGGCAGCCCATCTGTTCCCTGGGCTTCACTTTTCTTGTCTGGGAAATGAGTAGGTTGGACTGCCTGGTCTTTAAGGTCTCTTCAGTGTGATATTCTTTGACTCACAAAAGAAGTAAAACAAAGGTTCCTCTGGACGTCTTCTCTTGCCCTGCAGTGCTCAGTCCAGTGCAACTGTTTTAAGTATTCTTTCAATGTTTTGCCGTTACAATAAGTGAAGAAAAAGACTGATGTTGCCAAGTCTCGCAGATCCAAATTAGTTCTCTGAGCACTATGGTCATTTAGCCTAGGATGATATTCCGACCACAAAGCTGCAAAATGTACACTGTTTGCAAAGCCTGGATTCAGAGGTCAGCGTTCCTGTCAGGCTCCCAGGAGGAGATCCGCCACCTTGTGCTCTGGGGGCTGCTGTGACTCACATTGAGAGATTTACTTCCCGGGTGAAGAACGCCATGAAGTTTGGGAGCCTGTGAAGCAGTTTTTCCACTTAGTGGAGAACAGCAGGACCACTGTTGGGGAAGGAGAAACAGTAGAAGATAAAGCAGTGAGTGTTTGGACTGGAACACTGTTGATGCTTCTATTCTCAGGCTTTCTCTGTTAAAGTCACTAGATCTGCCTTTCTTGTTGTCCTGACCATGGGGGCAGAAGTTGGAGGAGAAGGAGGGTCCAGGGCAGCGAGGGCCAGCCTGTGGCAGTGTACTCACAGCCAAGGGCAAAGCTTGGATCTGTATACTTTGCTCCTCTTGCTCTCAGGTGTGTGTTTCCAGCCCTTTCCTAAATGCAGCCTCTGGGTCAGGCCCGTAGCTGGAGCCTTGCTTGATGCTGGCCTCCAATCCAGCTCCTCCTTTTGTGCCTCCTGGGTAATTGGCGTCATGAAATATTGTTAGATAGCATATTTATTTTTTCCCAGCACTCCTGCAAATAGATGCAACACTCCTAGAGATGTGTTCTTGCTCAAAGCTGTATTGAGAAGTTTGAAAATAGCAAACTCTCTAACAATACACATATGAAACAGGAAGGGATAGAGAACTCCTGGTACGCCTCAGAGGCAAAGCCCACTCCACTCACCGTATGCAGGCTTAGAGGGAATGTTGTTTCTTATTTTGCCACAACTGTAACACTCCGTGAGTACCATGCCTTCAGTTCGCTTCTCAAAACATGTTCAATGTTCAGTGCTTGTTCCTCGCTATGTGCTATCCATGCTAGCTTTCCAGGAATCATGGGCCTCGCCACACTTCTGTTCTATGCCAACAAACCCTTTCTAATTCTTCTAGAATGTGGAGGAGTCTGTAGTTCTTTTGCTGAAGGTCAGCATGTCACTCCTCTCTTTCCTCCTATTCCTGGCTGGCCAGAGCATTATAACCTGTCCCCTGCAGGGCTCTCTCTTTTCCAGTCAGTTTTCCCAAGCTCGTGCTGACCAGAAAACGGTCCTGACCACATCCCTTCATCCACAGGGCAGTACTGGAGTCCAAGGTTACGCCATGTTAATGGAAATGCGGTGGGGATCTAAGGTTAGTAGTGGGAAGAGAGCATCCTGGCCAAGAAGAATGACTGAACCATGTGGTGACCGACCTGCTCCTTTGAGGTTCATCTTTTCAGATCTTTTGCTTAATTCACTGCCGTAGACAAGTGGACCTCAGAGGAGGCACATCCTCCTTTCACAGCATAGCCCCAGAGTAAACACTAGACCTTTCTCCTGCTCCCCTGCAGGACCACTGACAAGAAGCTGGACTTTTTAAAAAGATATAATCCATAGAGGATCCATACAATCTCCTCTGACACAGAGGAGATTTACCTAAATCCAAACAACCAGGTTTAAAAGGTCCAACATTCCCCAGCACACACCCATCATATTTTAACGTGGCCTCAGGGAGATGAAGGGGACCTCCCCTTTATTTCTCGACTTCTGACCTACTTTGCCATGGGCAGCGCTACTTCGAACATCATCTGGGCAAGATCTCCTTCCTTAGTCTTTAGGCCTATATACACCCATTTCAAAGACATAATGTGAATAAAAAGAATGTAAAATACCTCATTTATACTTCTTATGATTATACATTGAAATAATAATATTTTAGGTATTTTGAGTTACATAAAATGTATTACAAAATTAATTTTACCTGTTCTTTCTTTCTTTTTCTAATGTGGCTACTAGAAATTTTTAGATTACATCTGTAGCCCACATTATATTTCGATTGGACATCACTGATCTAGATTCCTTGAGGTTCAAATAAGTGGGAGATTCACCCTTTCTGCCTACTTCAGACACAGCCTCTCATTTCCTCTATCCTGTCTGAGCAAAAACCTCTTACCTAGGTGAGGGACCTGAGCATCCCCTTCACCTTCCCGGTGAGATGCTATCTAGACTACGCAACCTTAACTTTGCAGGATATAATGCTCTGTCTGAATACGACATCATAGCCACAGCTTTCACACTGCAAAGGAAACACTTACATGGAAATAGGGTGAAGTAGGATATTTTTATAAGATTCATTATTTCTATTCACTCAACAGATATTTACTGCAGTTCAAATATGCAAGATGTATAAACATATGAGATATAAGTCCACGTGCTGTGGAGGAAACAACCAAATACCTCAATGACTGCAATGAAAAGTGGTGCAGGATCAGAATCACGTGACTGATAAAAAGATTGGTGACAGTTAGGAGGGCTTGAGCATTTACTATGTGCCAGGCACTGTGCCGATAGATTCTAAATAGGTTGGCATTTAATTCCCAAAACTACACTCTCTTTACCTCCCTTTACAAAAGAGAAAGTTGAAACTTCAAGTTATTATGTATCTTACCCAGGGTTAATCAGCTTGCAAGTGGAGGGGCAGGGCAGATTTTGAACTGAATTAGGCCAATTCCAGTGCCTTAACTCTTAATTTTGGGGCAACTACTCCTAAATATCTGAGAGTCTCAGAAAGAAGCTCTTTCTAGCTCAGGCATCTGCACCTTCCCAGGGAGAACTGCAATAGAATGAGCTGGGAAAAATACATGCCAATACATTCACTAACTTCTTAATTCCTATATCTGTTTCTAACATAAAGATAACAAAACTGTATCCTTAACATGAGAGGGAAGCTTATCTTTCTATTATAGAAATACCAAGTTACTAAGTAAAAGCTTAAAAGTGGGAAGGCTTAAACAATCCTATTTTCTGTACTAATAATTGAGATTTTACTTGAAAGAAATCATTTCTGGCCACTCTCACATTAGTAGTACTATTATGATACGGGTTCAGAAAAAACAGCCATGTTGTTTGCAGATGGAGCCTATGGAGCAAACATTCACTGAGAGATCGATGGAAACTGCAAAAGGTCGTTTACATTGATTTTTACTGCCTTCTCAATGAGATCAAAATAGACTACACTATGATTAATGATGGAATGTTTATGCCTCAAGCTTGCTTATTCTTCTTACAAGGCACTAGGTCTTATATGAGAATTCTAGCAGGTGGGACTAGGGATTTGGATTCAATTTCATCTTGAACAGCACAGTCGTCTGGTGAGCACTTGAGAAGCCCCCACATAGATGATGTGACTTGAGGTCTCAGCCTCCCCATTCCCTTTTCTCTTTAGTTAGAATTTTTTTTTATACTTTAAAATGTCTATACACATAGTGAGAAGTTCTTGAGTCCTCAGTGTATAGCTCAGTGACTTATCGCAACATTAACATACCTGTGTCACCACTGTGGAGGTAAAACCAGCTTCCCCAAAGCCCCCCTCAGGCTTCCTCCCGAAAATAAATAGACTTTAAAATAATGCAAAAATAGGCAAAATTGCAGAAAACAGTTCAACAGATCCCCAAGTTTTTATTTTTATTTTTATTTTTATTGGCATTTTTTTATTTCAGCATATAATGGGGGTACAGATATTTAGGTTACATATGTTGCCCTTGCCCCCCCGCCCAAGTCCGAGTTTCAAGCATGTCCATCTCTCGGATGGTGTGCATTGCACTCTTTGTGTATGCATATACCCGTCCCCTCCTCCCCCTCTCCCTCCCCTCCCCACTGCCCGACATCCAATAGATGTTATTCTTATATGTGCACTTAGGTGTTGATCAGTTAATACCAATTTGATGGTGAGTACATGTGGTGCTTGTCTTTCCATTCTTGGGATACGTCACTTAGTAGAATGTGTTCCAGCTCTATCCAGGAGTATACAAGAGGTGCTATATCACCATTGTTTCTTAAAGCTGAATAGTACTCCATGGTATACATATACCACATTTTATTAATCCACTTATGTATTGATGGACACTTGGGTTGTTTCCACATCTTTTCAATTGTGAATTGTGCTGCTATAAACATTCGGGTGCAGGTGTCTTTCTTATAGAATATCATTTGTTCTTTTGGGTAGATGCCCAGTAATGGGATTGCTGGATCAAATGGTACTTCTACTTGTATCTCTTTAAGGTATCTCCATATTGCTTTCCACAGAGGTTGCGCTAGTTTGCAGTCCCACCAGCAGTCTATGAGTGTTCTTATCTCTCCGCATCCACACCAACATTTATTGTTTTGGGACTTTTTGATAAAGGCCAGTCTCACTGGAGATAAGTAATATCTCATTGTGGTTTTGATTTGCATTTCCCTGATGATTAGAGATGTTGAGCATTTTTTCATATGTTTTTTGGCCATTATTCTGTCTTCTTTTGAAAAGTTTCTGTTCATGTCCATTGCCCACTTTTTGATAGGGTTGTTTGATTTTTTCTTGTTGATTTTCCTGAGTTCTAGGTAGATTCTAGTTATCATCCCTTTATCGGATTTGTAGCATGCAAAAATTTTCTCCCATTCTGTAGGTTGTCTGTTTGCTCTTGTGACAGTTTCTTTGGCTGTGCAGAAGCTTTTTAATTTGATCAGGTCCCATTTATTTATTTTGGTTGTTGCTGTGATTGCTTTTGGGGGTCTTCATAAATTCTTTGCCTAGGCCAATGTCTAGAAGAGTATCTCCAACATCTTCCTCTAGAATTCTAATAGTTTCACTCCTTAGGTTTAAATCTGTTACCCAGCATGAGTTGATTTTTGTGAGAGGTGAAAGGTGTGGATCCTGGTTCCTCCAGTTTTTAAATTTCAAATCTAGACTCAAGAAACATAGCTCTCTCCTGGAATAGTTTTCTCCTTCAACCTACATTTATTATGAATAGGTGCTATGTGCCAGGTGCAAGGAAAGAATGGTGAATGACACACGGCAGTTTCCTTGAGGAACTCCCATGAGAGGCCAGATTATTTCCATCTATTTTAGCTATTTATAGTTTGCTGGCATACACTATAGGTCCAACATCCAGAAACTCCAAGGGTCATCAATCAGATTAATGGTCTGTAAATGAGAAGAGAGGTTTTGATATGACTCCTCACTTATCAAATTTCAAGTTGACGTATTCATTAAGACTCTAGTTACAAGTAACAGGACCCAACTCCAACTAACTTAAGCAAATAAAAAAAATAAAAGTAAAAATAAAGTAATAGAGAGATATCTCATAGAACCCAAGGTCAAAAATTCAGCCACCATTCAGAAGGTACTGGAACAAGGAATTGGGAAGCCTTCAGAATTCTCCATCTTACATGTTAATCTCTGTACAGGTCTCTACTTCATTCTTTTCCTTTTCTGAATACTAGTTTTCTCTGCTTCCCTGGTCCTCGTGATGAAATATAGCAAGCTCTTAGCTCCTTAGGTTACTTGTAGTTCCTGCTACATTTAGAAGCCATCTTGCTGGCTCTCAGTCTGATTGCAAATTCCAGCCCCAGCTGGGTCAAGTGACCACTTCCACTTCAGTCAGCCAGGCCCGGGGTAGAAAGAACATGCACTACAACAAGGATGCCAAGGATGGGGTAGGAATGGGAACAGGGGACTTATGACCTGGAACAGTATCTCAGATTCACAGTTATAATTCTAACCCAGGTGTCTAGGTTTGGTTCAACAAAAACCAAAGAAAATTGAATGGACATGTGAAATGGACGTGTTCAGCCTTACTTTATGCACCTTGCTCTTGTCAGTTCCCCTGAAGTTTCTTCCAGTTTGATCAAACCATTGCTGGCTTCCTGCATCAGGTTGGAGGGCATCTTGATGGCCTGAAAGCCCACATGAACAAGATCACTGGTTTTACCCTCTGCGTGTTCCATTTTCCCAACATCAAATGTACAGTTATAAAACTGTGAATTTTCTCATAAAACCACCCTCTGGAGAGAAGTATAGGATTATTATCTCTTCTCAAACAGCTGCTTTTTCTTTTCGTAGACCCCTGTAGGTATAAGCTAAAGCTTCCTTCTTATAAGAAATGCTTGTCATAAGAAAGGGATGAGTGTGAAAATGCCTTTTTATAGACCCTCTGTCTACTTCTGCCATGGGGATTATTTAAACATGAAGGAATTTCATGATGATTTAAAATTGACTACCCCCTCCATCTCCAAGTGCTTCTGGATCACCTCCCCAGCTGTTTAAAAAGTTGTTGAGCCATTAACTGCTGCTGAGGCTGCTCTGAGCTCCCTTTGAAATAGGGGTCCCCCGGCTGCAGTGCATAATATTAATGAGCAGTAAGTGACTGCCTGCTGCTTCCTCCACCAGGCCCTTCTGGGCTCTGACAAGTGCTGCTGCTGCCTCCGCAAGGCCTCCTGGTCCATCACGCCTCCAGAGTGATGGATACCCCTGCCAGCACTTCTGTTTCCTCAGCTGATTGGTGTCTTGCAATCAGCCTCTTCTGTGAGCGTAGAGGCTGGGGAAGCTCTTTGCCTTTCTCGGTGCTGTTTGCTCAAGTGGTCTGGTTGCTCTTTAACAAAAAGCATTCTCACCATTCGGCCCATTCTACAGATGAGCAACAGGGACTGGATCCAAATCCCAGAAAAGAGGGCAGAACTGGGCCCTGAGCCAGACTCTTCTTTAACCCCGATTTTTGACAGGAGAGGAGCAAGGGTCCATATTCACTTTCCAAAATCAGACACCTAGTTGAGTATTTCCAGTGCAAATGAGCAACTATAGAAGTGTTTCGGTCATCCTCTTATACATTTGATTTCCCACACCATCTCTTCACTAAAGGAACAGAAAGAAGCTGAGTATGGTGGTGCACATCTGTGGTTCCAGCTACTCACTAGGTTAAAGCAAGAGGATCACTTGAGCCTGAGAGTTCAAAACCAGCCTGGGCAACATAGTAAACCCTTGTTTCTAAAAAAGGTAAATAAATTAAAAAGCAGAGAGGTGCTTCAAGAATTGTAGTACATCAGATTGTACTCTGTGAATCACAGTTAATAAAATGAGTAACTAGGACAGGGCATGGTGGCACACATCTGTAACCCTAGGGAAGGCCAAAGTGGGAGGATCGCTTGATCTCAGGAGTTTGAGACCAGCCTGAGTAAGAACAAGACCTGTCTCTACTGAAAATAGAAAAAATTACCTGGACATGGTGGCATGCACCTGTAGTCCCAGCTACTTGGGAGGCTGAGGCAGAAGGATCGCTTGAGCCCAGGAGTTTGAGGTTGCTGTGAGCTAGGCTGACACCATGGCACTGTAGCCTGGGCAACAGGGCAGGACTCTGTCTCAAAAAAAAAAAAAAAAGCAACTTATTTGAATTGCTACAGGAAAATGGAAAATAATATGATTTTGCCTTGCTATTTTAATAGAAGTAAATGGCTGATTTTCTCATGTATATATGTAACATTAGGAGATACTATTTGTGCTTGGTTAAGGGCTAAGCTGGTTTCCTGGCCTGTAAGTCATTTGACTGAAAATTGTGGACCTCACTCTTTCTCTCCTTGAAGGAAGCATTATGTGGGAATGGAAGCATGACAGCTACCACGTTTATCACCACTATGTGCCAGGCACCACTGTGAAAAAATTGATGTTGACTCATTTAATCCTCACAGCATCCCTGTGAGGCAAGGACTGTTACCATCACCATTTGATGGATAAGGAAACTGAGCAGTTATATGACTGGCCCAAGGATCACATAGCTGTAAATGGCAGAGCTAGGAGTCAAACCCAGGCAGCCTGACTCCAAATCCCATTAGCCCAGGCTAATCCTCTCTGCGTACTACTTGTGTGTCCCAGGGAACTCAGGAATCCATTACTTTTCCTTCACCAAACTAAGAGAATGAAGCAAATGGCAACCTCCCTCTCTAGATAGAACTTCCTTGTCTGCCTCCTGAAAAGGAGGTCACTTTACATTCAGCTCACAGGACTGTTTCAAATACAATATAGGATTTACTTTTCACCTGTGAAAGCCAGCTGTAAATTTATAAAACTTGAATGTCTGAAGTGGTATTTCTGAAAGTCTATCCCATGGACCCACTACATCAGTATCTGTAGGGTATGTTTGTTTCAAACTTGGAGTGTGAGCTTCACCCAGACTTACTGGCACTGAAACCCTAGGAGTAGGTCCCAGTAATTGGCATTTTTTTAGGAGGCACCCCATTGACTCTTACACACACTAAAGATTGACAATCATGGAGTTTCATCTGGAAGTTTCAGGAGCTCTGTACATCATCAATTCAACTGAAGATGATTGTAGAAAGCTTTCAAAGCCTCTCTGCATTCAACAGCTATTTCAGGGAGAATTGTCATGTGCAAGAAGTGTTCCTAAATTGTTGTAGTCTCCTTCTGTGTGAGCCAGCTGGTTAAGAGAGCCTGAATATCTTCCCAAGGGACTCCAGTTAAGTGGACACTTGTACACTCTGTACCTATGAAAATATAGAAAAGACAGTTTTTCACCCAGGACCCAAAGTGAGTCTTTCAGAATGGAATTCTGATCATTTTTCTTTTTGGAAAAAACCCTCCCAAAGACCATAACGTAGACTATGAGGGCTTGTATAATCTGGCCATGAATGTGTCTCCGGCATTATCCTTACTAGGACTCCAACAACCCTGAACTGCCTTCGGCTCTCCCAGTGCACCAAGCACTGTAACATCTTTGCATATGATCCTGGGCTCTACTAGGTATCCTCTGCCCCAGCACCTCATTAGCTCTCACTCTTGCATCAGCTCTCAGCTTCAGTGTCACTTTCTCAGGGAAGCCTTCCTGGGCCTCCATCGAGAAGTCAGGGCATCCTCTTGTCTACCACTCTTCCCCCACCATTCTTCCATGGCACTCACCATAGCTTTTCAGTCTGCCTTTGACCATGTATCAACCTTATTCCCACCTCTCTCTTCAAATTATTTGGTTCTACAAATAAGAACCATAACTGTTCTGTGCATTCTGGTGTCTAGCAGAGAGCCTGCTACATAGTAGGCATGCACTTCATTGTTGTGGAATATCATGAAAAAAATTTAGTTCATAATGTTGGAGAAAAGGTTTTGATTCTCAGTCTAAAATTTAACATCCATTCGATATGACAAAGATTCCACATTTTCCATTTCTATCCCTGTCTGTAAATAGCAGTGGAGATGGCTGGGTTGGAAAGTCTGAACCCCCAAACTACTTGACTTATTCTAGATCCCTTTAATGAATGTGTCAACAGCTCTAATCCTGATGCTATTTTTAAATTGCTCATAGTACGGTTATATAGTCATTAGTTGCTAAAAGGAAAATTAATGAAAGAGTGGAAATTTCTGATTTTGAAAAACCACAAAGTAACTAATTATTTCCTCTTTTACTTCAAAGGCTGAAGTGGATTCTTGCTATTGTACAGGGTAGGGAGCACAATGAGCTTAATTGAAGATGAGATGGGTTTTATTTAATCATATTTTATTATCACTTTCAAGTGTATCTTTAGTCAGCTATATGAACTATCATGCTTATCTTTTGTAAGAGTGTTCTCTATACAAGAACATATTTCTCACAGTAATTTGATAATGACGATATTTGTTTAAGCTAATTTTGACACTAAATGATGTATTCAAAGTATTCTTGAACTATAAGGATGATAAAAGCTGGAATTGCTCATCTCATAAAACCTATATAGCATTTAGCAAACTATGGACATTTTAACACATTAACTGCCATATGAGTTGTATTTAACTCATGCTAGTTTTGAGCCTGGGGCCTCGTGAAGTGTATGTAACTCACACATCTCTTTACCTTGGGAGCCATGTGGTGCGCAGGCAACTCCCGCTGCCATGCTGTAGCATATGTGTTAGGTGATGGGTGGCCCCCTGGGCAAAACCCTGCAGTTGGGTCATGAAAATTTTACTTGTTGATATTCTCATTGTTACAATTGATATTGACAACTTAATTGCATATAACTCTTGACAGAATAAAAAATAACAAATTTTTCATTAAATTAGAAAGGATTGTTTTGTTTTTAAAGATTTTATTCTATTTCCGTAGTAAAACACCACGGCCCCAAGGAAAAAAATTTTTTTTCTAGTGTGGCAGTCAATGTGTTAAATTATTATAAAACATTACCTTCTGGGTATTTTAACTCAAAAATTTATATTGTACATGATACACATATATCAAAACCTAGTGATTATAAGTGGATATTCTCCTACTCATTTTTAAAGCAACTCCCTAAGGAAGCTAAATGCCAGTGACCTCCCGAATTTTCTGTTGATTCAACATAGGTTTCATGTTATGGAGTACAATGGAAAGGGATTAGAGACACATAGTAGGTTTAGTGAGTTTGATAGCCAAGCAGTCTAGATCACTGTGGATCACACCTGGTGCAGTTTGGTTACATGTTCCTAACATTGTCACCTTCCAAACCAAAAAAATCTAATATTCATGTCACAAAAATCTGTGGGAAATGATAAGATACCAATAATGTTAGCTAACTTTTATGCTTCATGCCTACAGTATTTTTAACACTTTTATAGGAATTACGTCACCCAGTGCACACAGCAACCCAATGAAGTAGGTACTATTACTAAGCCCATTTCACAAATGAGCAAACTGAGACATAGAGTACGTCACAGCCGCACCATCATTAAGCTATTTTGGAACTCAGGCAGCCTGCCCACAGAGCACCCACTTGTAACTATTAAACTAGACTGCCTCCCATACATAATTTATTTAAGAACAATGAATCAGGAAGCTTGCTCCTGCTTTCTTTCTTTCTATTTTTCCTCTAGGAGATGAAATTGGGGGGTACATTTTGTTTTGTTTTGTTCTAAAAGAGAAACTGAAAGCGAACCTTCTTTCTTTCTGAACATCTTTTGCCAAAGCCACTTACCTTCATCTGGGGCCAGAAAGGACACTGATTCTGAAGACAGAGCACTAATGAGCTTCCCTCTTTATCTCCCTCCCTGTCTCTCCATTTTGCAGTTAATAGCCAAGATACCAACCATCACAGCAGTTTGCAACTTGCACGGGGAGAAGCTGCAGGTATTTAAGCAATCTCATCCAGACATAGTGAATACACTGTTTCCTCCGTTATACAAGGAGCTCTTTAATCCTGACTGTGCCACCGTCTGCAAATGAAGGGGACAAGAGAACTATCTCATAGTCGTGGAATGCATCACCATTAAGACAAAAGCAATGTGTTCATGAAGACTTAAGGAAAATGTCACTACTGCAACATTAGGAATGTCCTGCACTTAATAGAATTATTTTTCACCGCTACAGTTTGAAGAATGTAAATATGCACCTGAGTGGGGCTCTTTTATTTGTTTGTTTGTTTTTGAAATGACCATAAATATACAAATATAGGACACTGGGTGTTATCCTTTTTTTTTTTATTTTTTCGGGTATGTTTTGGGAGACAACTGTTTATAGAATTTTATTGTAGATATATACGAGAACAGAGCGGTACTTTACATGATTACTTTTCCTGTTGATTGTTCAAATATAATTTAAGAAAATTCCACTTAATAAGCTTACCTATTTCTATGTTTTTAGATAGTTGATGCATGTGTAAATTTGTAGCTGTCTTGGAAAGTACTGTGCATGTATGTAATAAGTATATAATATGGGAGATATTATATATGATTATTACTTATACATGCACATGCACTGTGGCTTAAATACCATACCTACTAGCAATGGAGGTTCAGTCAGGCTCTCTCATATTATTTACCTTCTGTGTTATATGTTACCTTTATGTTAGACAATCAGGATTTTATTTTCCCAGCCAGAGTTTTCATCTGTAGTCAACAGCAGGATGGTACCAATTCAGAAATAAGCCTACAAAGGAATAACTGTAATGCACGGCCTCTGTGTAAACTCTATTTCTGTCAGTGACATCAAAGCCTTGTCAAGAAGGTACATCATGGGGGGTAAGTATTTGTAGCCATTTTCCTGTTTCAAGAATTAGGCCGCAGATAATATTGTAAGGTCCATGACTTTTTTGATCAAACAATAGATATTTCCTATTTTTCACCAGAACATATAAAACACTTTTTTCCTTTGAATTTCCAACTATGAAAAAAAACTTGATTTTGGTGCTTATTCTGTCTTCAACTGAAAAATACAGTCTGTGGATTGTGACCACCAGCAATTTTTTCTAGAAAAATGAAAGGAGCAGATCAGAATCCAGGGTCCCAATGCCATTTCATGTAAACATTTTCTCTCTAACCATGTTTTGGCCAAGAAGAGGTAGAAAGAGAAGATCAAAGTAAATCAGTTTTTCTTTATATTTCTTCTCTTTAATACATTTGTTATAAAAAGTGATAATAAAGGGGAAGGGAGGACTTTTTATGTCCTTCTAGTCTAGGGCCTCTAATTTTCTTTTTTTTTTTAACTCCAAAGTGCTATATTATAAAATGATAGCAAAAACTCAACAGATAAGAAAAAAAAAATCTGTATTATTCTACGGAACTAATATTCCCCAAAGCCAAAACTAATTCCTATGCAGTTTGAAATTACATCATCCACCTACCCTAAGATTGTTTTTTAGCACCTCTTAAAAGTACAGAATTACAAGGATGACATCGGGATCATAGATTTTAGACTGCCTTGTACAAGTTCTCACTTCTCCACCAGCTGCTATGCTCCACCTGCTCTCTGATAAAATTAATCATCAGAAAAGCATAAATACCAAGGCTTTTATTCTGACTGCATCCTGGAGCCCTATGCCTTTGGTATTATCTGATCCAAAATAAGACCTTATTTTATAAAGAAGGGAGCTAGGGGAGAAATTTGTGTGTAAGACAATGAAAATTATGATCTCTTATACGTGTAGCCCAGCCACCAGTTCATAAAGACCTGTCCTTCTCTCCTTGTCAAACACAAGCACACACACACCTGCTTTGTAAAGTTTCCATCAGGGGAAACTTTGATTTTTTTTTTCATCTGTTATGCTTGCCTGAAGCTCATTGTTGAGAGCCATCTCCAAGATGCTTCAGAACTGCTGATTGATGATCAAAACAGTAGTGTTAGTCTTTTCCTTTTAGAAAATGGAGATTTTTTCTCACCTCATGATTGATGAATTCCAAACCAATGGGGAAAAACAAAAAGGCTTTAAAATAATGAATCTCTTTCTCAACTACTGTTATATTCAATTAATTTAACTACATTGAACCAAATTACCTTTGGCTCTAAGAAGACAGCTGTAGACTGCTTATTATGCTGCTACAGGGACTCAATTCTTTTTGGTGTAAATGTCACTCCTGCTAGCTCTTTGTATAAAGAATTAATTCCAAGAGTCATATTTCCTTCTAATGGAAAGATTACTTTACTGATTGCTAGGAAAACAGGGTAATGGAAGGCACTCAATTAAACCAAGCCATTTCCAAATGCAATGTATGTTTTATGATTGGCTTGTGATAGGCGATGCTTAATGTGTCTACTTGGTGTTTTCCTTTGAGCTTTGAACTTATGTCAAACTTTGTTTTCATTGTTCTGTTGGCCTAGTGTTTTCCATTGTCAGCCTGTAATTCCTGCTCAGTTGCAAAAGGAATCATTTGTTTCCTCCAATTTACCTTAGAGGATTTAAATTGGCTCAATTGATGAAGTGGCTGAGAATTTTTTCCTCCTTTGTCCCATGGGTGATGTAGGAAAAAGATTGTTCCCCTCATTTGCCTGGGGAGGTACTGGTTTTGAATTTGTGTGGTTTCCACTAGTGCAAGCAAGCAATTCATTGGGACGACATGAACCTTTTGAAGCTCGGGGACAGGAAACAGAGCTGGTGACTGAACCAGAACAAAACAATGGAAACCAGTATATACTCAGCCCACTTCAGTTGAGAGAAGAGATTGAGAGATGAGAGATTTCTAGTTTGGGCCACAGTTGCCAAATCTCCCCTTAAAAGAGAATCAAGTCATGTTTGCAATGGTAGCAAAGCCTTTAAAAGGGCTGCCCTTTAAACAGGTCCTAATGCTATTATACCTGTCAAGGTATTTTGAAATTTTGGTGAAAACAACTTTCTTTACATGCAATCGTAGCACTTTGTCCCTTCCCCGTGAGGACTAACAAATGTTCACAACACACTCATGATAAAATGTGCACTGGAAGAAAAACATTCATGATCCGTACTTTCCACTTCATGCTTCGTAATGACAATCACTGCTAGATGCAGATGTTGCACTGTATCCACTCAGGGATGTTTTCATTTGAGAAAAAAAAAAGGTATACCAAGAAGGAAGAAAAACTAAAAAACAGGAAAATGACAACAAAATATAAATGGGATAAATTAAGTATGCTAATGAGAGAACCTCTCTGACAAGGCTTTCAGACCAACAAGCAGTAACTTCATGTTGTAAACTGAATTTCCTTTTATTATTTGGACTTGCTGAAAAGTTGCACGTGAGTGAAGACAACGTAGCCTCATTTTCTAAAATCTGCTAAGAGCCAAATAATCCAGCTGCCCCATTCATAGGAATATTTATCTCGCAGCAAATCCAAGCTTCCTATACAAATCTGAGCAAGTAAAAGACAGAAATCTCACTCCCATTAGATGGAATTGACAAGGGGGTGAAGCTGTGTGGATGCAAACTCCAATGTATCTGTGCTCTGTAAAGGAAAGGGAAATTTTGGAGGGCAAATAGAAGAATAAGGGACTCCAAATCCTGTCTGACATCCCACATATACCCCTACTGTCCAGGACTCAGTCATCTTTGTATCCTTTTTTCTGTGGCTCTTTTATCTCCAAAGACTGAAAGCTGAGGGTGGAGATGTGTTCTGCCGACAATACCCTTTCTAAATTTCCCTTGTTTTAACAACGTCTTCAGGACTGTGGGCTAAAGGACCTCTGAGTAGGTAAAAACAGAGAATAAAATGGTCTCGTGAGTGATGGTATTTCTTTGGCAGAATCTAAGAGACCCGTAAATCATAATGAACTCTGCATACTAACGAGAGTTGTCAGGGAGGCCTCACATTTCCTGTATGAGCTGCCTTGTTCCACATGTAACTTTACAGCAGTCCAGCTAACTGTTTGTAGGAAACCACACAGATCAACTCCCGCTCATGCTATCTACAGTGCTGTGTGTACCAGGCTTGAATGCAAAAACAGTTCTTAGGTCCCAAAGACAACCCAAAATTTAACAGCTTTTTTTTCCTGAAAACATCAATGAGATGCAAATAATGTCAGTGTTGTTCTATGTTCTTTCTTTCTGTTTATTACAGAAGCAAGGAAAATTTTTATTAGAAATTAGAAGAAATAATTTCTTCCTGGCTCTTTTTTCTTTATAAACTTTTATTTCCAGTGAGGTTACTACAGTTGAGACTAAATTCAGGCCATGGACATTTGTGCCCTGATAGAACCACCAGGCAATAGAACAAAAATAACTTTAAAGTATGGCGACGGTAGTGAAACTTTGCTCAAAGTCCCCTGTAGAAAGAAGAGGGAAAAGCCCCTCATTTGCGTTAAAGGCAGTACTGTTTGATATTCTGTTTCTAACTGCTGGTATAAGTAGCAACTAGAGTAAAGGCCTGATGTGGAAAACCATGGGGATCTTTCAAAACAGAGCTGACACTCTTTTCTTTTTTGGGTCTCAGGACCAGAGTTAGATGTCCATTTAAAGCAGGGGTTGAAAATTCCAAAGCCTAAAAGGTCCAGGGAGTCAATGCAAATCAATTGAACAGCCCAGTGGCAAGCTAGCTAGGAAATGTCCCATCTAAAAAGGGACATTCCCTATTCAGCTGAAGTTGAGTGTTGCTAGAGCTTCTAAATTTTATAAAATCTCTCAAGTTGTAAATGATGGCAGTTGATTCATATCTTTGTGCAGACCAAAATGCCTGGGCAGAAGAGGGCTCATAGACCACTAGCTTGCAACTTCTGGTTTAAAGTAAAATCACATTTAGGGCCCTATTCAGCTGGAACAGGTCTGGGTCAGATTCAACCCTGGATGATATTAGAGTGATATTAGTGTTTGGGGGTAGAGGCTAGAGATCTTGCCCTTCTGATATTCAATTTGGTTTCCATATTTGGACTATCACTACTAGAGGACATAGTAAGAGATCAGTTTTAAAAGATCGCAGTCTAAAAATGGGAACAATTCAATTTAATGATGGCTTATACAAGACACTTCAATTTGTCTTGCACAAACTCCCACCTTCATAGAGTCGGGGGTCTAGATTTCTTGCCACTTTTTTCTGAAAGTCAAATGCACGATTGTTATGCTTCGGGGTCTTAACGTGTTTCTTTAACAGTGTGACTTCAGTATCTGCAACAGGTTTCTGTTTTCCCTTAGTCATATGTGAAGAATTTATTCTATAGTCATGGTAATGCAGTCCTCCACTGTGCTGAAGTGCAGACCACGGATTCCTATGCAGCAGACGGGGGTTGTCTGTTTGTGCACTTTTTTCCTAAGCTGCTGAAATTCCTCTGAAGTGAATTGGCCATAGTAATCTTTGCCTCCTGCGCGACTGCATGGCCTCCAGTGGATGAGAGAAGGCAGCTCAGTGATTGTTCTCACGGCCAAAAACAAAGCACAAGGGTTACCGGAATTGAATGAGTCCAGTTTAGGGAAGCGCAGGGTATCTGCGCCCCAGCTGGGCAGCACTATCCTTGTATTCAACTCTACTGTTCTGACTGTGGCTGGTGGCAAGCATTTGTCAGCCTCTGTCACAGCCATATGTAGACACACATTAGGTATGTCTGAAAAGCTACAAATCCCACATCCAAGCACAGTACCGTCTGCTTCCTCTGATTAACACACACACAAGAAAGAAAAACTACACCCACAGAAAATTGAGTATGTATTGTAGAAATGTAGAGGAAAAATAAAAATATTTTTTCAAATGTAATTACTTTTAATATATGCTTGTGGAAGGTCTAATACAATGTATGCTGTCTCTGTAATTTTTGCTGTAAATAACTAGAGACGGTGAATACACTGATTTTTCTATGTCTCTGTTTAAGCATAAGACTTTGTAACAATTTTTTTAGAGGGGGAAAAAAACAACAAAGAGCAAATATGTACTTGCTTCCTTTCTGCGTGTTATATACTTCTCAGTTTTTAAATGGAAACTGATTGTAACAGTTTAAGCATCTTGATGGGTCATTGGTGTTAAGTGTATGCTTCTTTTTGTAATACAACTGAGAAAGGGACAGGGCTGTCAATTAAATCTGCTCCAAAGAATTTGGATTGAAGATTGGACTAAGACCTGCAAACTCTATCTGAGCTAGACAATATGAAAAAAGAGACTTAAAAAAAAAAAAAAAAAGTCAAAATGTTGCCTGAGTTAAGTCATCTTTCCTTGTAGTAAACAGCTTTGTCCAAATCCTTTCTGCATGGACTAGCTTAAGGAAGACAAACTCCACTTTCTGATGAGCAAAATATTTTTATACACATTTATTTCTTATGAATAACCTGAGGTCAGACCACTCATTCGCTGAAGCCATAACTGACCTTCACCAAATAAAATGTTGTAAAGACCTGGGGGAGGGTTGGGGAGAGACTGAGAGGGAAGAAAATCTAAGGTGTCATGAGCTATAGCAACACAGGCAGGAGCAAGTCCATGAAACCGATGCTTTTCCTGCATCCCAAATATGACTTTAAAAGGCTAGTATTTTGTGCTGATTGATTTATAATAATAAAAAAAAGATATTTAGATTTAAATGAGACTTTTCAATATTTTTGAAATCCCTGACAATGCTTCCTTGCTTTTAGGATTGAGAGAAATGATTTTCGTATACTTCCAACATTCAGAGATTTAACATTTTCACCTTAGCTCCAGCCTACACTTGCAAAGTGCAGAGCGACTCTAAGTCCTCCAGGTTGAAACCTTGGGCTGTCTGGGGCTTGGCTGTGCCCCCTAACCACTACTGCACCTGGGGCAGCAGCGTGGGAGGGGTGCAGTTTACATTTCCTGAGCATGTACACCACTGTTGGCAATGCACAAAAGTCACATTGCCACAAGTATGTAAAATAAAAGTATTCACTCTAAAATGCATAATAATTCTACTTTTTTAAAAGAATAATGCCTCTTATAGTCACCATTGATGTTTCTGGACTTTAATTACATTATTACCGTGTATTCTTATTGTCCTATAGAGGCAAAAGGCAAACTACAAATAAACCCAGTGACATATATAGTTTTAAAATCTACAATTTTCTGATCTCTCTCTCCTTGTTTAATATGTAAGACCTAATTTCTGTGTATGTGAGTAAAACTGCAGCCTGAGTCATTTAGGAAGTAAGCATTGAGTTTTTTTAAATTATAAATACACTAGAATAAAACAGCACTCCCTAACAATTAAAAAAGAGTTTTATATTACTTTAGAATGTAATAGGTTTCTGTCCTTATTTTATGTCCTGTAAATTATTAGTTGAATACTGTTAGCATTCCCAGATAATGCACACATGATTTCTGAATGTTTTCTGTAAATGACAATCAATGTTTATGAAGTTCCCTCCTTTAATGCTGAACAAAATTAAAAGAAGAAAAAGAAAAAAAAAAATTCTTGCCTAATGGTTTTCTTTCCCCTGAGGGAACAAGAAAAGGGTGGAAAAGTTAGATAGATTTAGCTTTGAAAACATTGTCCATTGGGTTCTTACCTTCAAACTTGTCCTTTTTCCAGTAAATAATGGGTAATTTTTTTTCCCGGAAATTCTTGTGTGGACCTGGCCTGAGTTAGAAACGCTCGTTGAGAAAAGACACAGGTTTCATTCTAGCCAAATAGCTTACCAAGTGACAATTAAAATGAGAGCAGCATCTCTCAAAAATAACAGCTCTCCTTTTCTGAGCACTTTCAGAAGAGGAAGCCCTAACTAGCAGAGCCATAGGCAACTCCTCTGCAAACACTTTGTTGAAACAAGTTGCAGCAGATTTGAAATGGATGTCACAATCCCTACATCTGATGAAAGCTTTCAGATAATAATTAACAATTAAGTCTCTGAGTCTGATTTTTTTTTTTTTTAACAAAGCATCACCAAGTTGTTCTGCTACCAAAATCAATGCCCACCAACATATGAATGCTCTAAATCTTATTTGGAGCTGAAGTAGGAAGCAACTGAGGATAATCACAGACTCACAGTGATGTTGAGAAAGACAGCTCTAAGAGAGGCCAACGATTTTTCAGGTGCTTGGAAGTTACTGCAGATTGGGGTTCTGAAATGCTCCAGAAGCAGTATTTTGAAGCAAGATTTAACAGCTTTTAAAAGTGAAGGCATTGACGCAAATGACAGAATGAGCCTTAGACAGCCTTCTATAAAATTTCTCCCAACTTTCCCTGCTCTTTGGAACTAATGAAAACACTTGCAGTATGTTTCACGTCACATGTCTATTCAAGACATCTACATCCCATGTGGCCCTGATCAGAGGAAACGGAAATAGAGAACTGCACTGATGTTTCTGTGAGAGAACCATTTATGTCCTTGGTTGTTAACAAGGTCTTTGAGTGCCTAATTGGAGATGACAAACATACTATCTCAATCTAACCTAGGCTCATGTCAATTGTCACTAATGATTAGTCACAGAACTCTTTACAGTGATCTGAAGTTTTTTCAGAAACCTAGATCTAGGCAATATCAAAATACAAAATAAAACTTACCATTTTTAAATTCATCTTGAACCATATAGGATGACAATTCTTAACTTTGAATAGCATTTCCAAAATTACGAATTAAGCCCTTTTTGTACACAAAGTTTTGTTCTGTTCATAGCTCCCCTTCTTTATTTAAGGACAAGAACTGGCAACAAATTTCCATCATCATAGGTTGCTCCATCATTTAAGAGAAGCAATCATACCAGGCTAGTGTGCATGAGGCATGTCAGGTATCAGAGGGGCAGCAGGTCCTTGACCAAATCAGAGAAGAGACAGAAGTGAAGCAAACCCTCTAATACCATCTTGACAGTGCAGTGTCTCAGATTACAAAGCCACCATGCTATAAAATTTCTCTCTCATTGTTTTCTCAACTTGCATTTGCTAACCTTCACTGGTTGAATAAATGTTATGCCAAGAGACTGTAAAATTCTTGACAGCATGTCTCACAGACCTTTAAACCACCCAAGTTCCTGGGACAGGGCATGGCATTCAATACATGTGTCAACGACATGTATTGGGATCCACTCTCCTTTTGTAATTTTAGCTACGCAGCTATCGATGTGCTGTCATTTCACTGGTTTTGCCCTTGAACAAATCATCCTCCAGTAGAGATGCCAGACAGGGACATGCTTGTCACCATAAACAATGAGAAGGAAAATGGCAGCCCATTGGCAATGGACGTTAAAAGAATATCCTTTCCCTTCCTTTCTCCAAAGACTTAACCAAAAGCAACAACAGAGGAGGCTGACTGGCTACTAGAGTGTGTTATTTATTAGATGCATCTTCTCAAATTTTCATAGACAAGATAGCTGGGCAGGAAACAAGAAACAGAGAGATCAGGGAGCCTAATCTGTATAACAAGTTTAGCATAAAAACCTGGTTTTGGTACGTCCTTCTCAAATCTTCCAGGCTGGTTTGATCAAATCAAAAAATCTCAGTCCAAAGAAGATATTCCAGATAACTGGCTATTTCTTGAACTATATTACTACATAGGTAAGAAATTTTAGAGAAATCCTACTTTTTAAAAGATGGAAACCATTATAGCTGTGACCATATATTTGTGTTGCAGCAAGCAGTGGGTTAAATGTCATCTTGGATGTCTACTTAGTCACTAAATGCTTTGCATGTGGTTAGAAAATGAAGGAAGCAAGAAAGAGCAGACAAGATTACCCAGTACTCTGGTTTGTACGTGCTAAGCCTACTTACAGTTCACCATTCAGAATTGATCCATGGCATCGCATAGCAGTAGAGGTGGCTGAGAAATGTCATCTAGTTGTGTGCCCACAGGAAAAAGGAAACAGGGTTTGAGGAGCATGTAGCAGCCCTGAAATTCAAATATGAAAGAAATTCAGGAAAGTCTCTCATTTCATTTCCCACCAGAGACTTCAGCAAACGTTTATTGAACTTATTTATTCAACAAATATTTATTGCTCCACTACACACACAAGGCACTGTTTACCAAAATCACAATGGTGAAATATGACAGGTACAGATTCTGCCTTTATGGAATCTATGGTCTAGGTCCTAGAAAGGTGAGTATACAAGAGGACAAAGATACAATACAAATAATTATAAAGGATAAACTTTATTACAACTGCTACAGTAGCTACAAACAAAATTATAAGATGTCCCTACAGATTATCACCTATTCTGTATTTAGCTCTACTCTTGAACTCATTATCACCCATCATAGCCCATTCAGGGTTTATTTGTTTTTAACAATGTAATTGTTTAATTAATTTCTTAATGGTGAAATAAAATCTTTTTCTCATATTATATACTTCCAGTTAAAGCTAGTTCTGCTTATTGAGACTAAGCATAGCAAATGCATGTCCAAACCTATCTTTGTCATATCAAGGCCTTCAATAAAATCAACACATCTTTCAGTTCTTACTCCTCATCTTATTTTTTGCATGATAAATATTCTCACTTGTCCAAAATATTTCTCACAATTAAACCTACTCATAAAAACAAATTTTGTTCATTTAAAGAATGTCATCAGAACAACCAGGAACACAAATCAGTGGTACAGGGACCAATCAGGGAGCCCATTGATTCAATGACGTCAGTCATACGTGCATGTAGAACATAGCTTTTTGAGGGCACTTGTATTTTAAAATGTAGGTTTTATTATTATTCAGGTATAGTGAGGTCAAGAGATCAGGAGACAATTACCATGGAAAAGACAGTTTGTTACTCACAGTTCCCCCAGAGGAGGTGGCAGGCACACAACACCACCCAGGGCCACACGGAAAGCGCGAGTGTCCAACAGGAGGCAGAGAGATAGAGGAGAAATGTGGGTAAGAGCGTTTGTTGTGGTTTCTTTCATTGTTGTTGTTGTTGTTGTTGTTGTTGTTGAAATTTCTTTAGCTGCCTAGCATTTATTGTGGTTTCTATGAAAAGGAACAGATGAGGAAGGGTAAGCAGACTTAGAATTGGTTGGTTTGAATAATTTCAAGTGACACTGAGGTGTAGGGGCTTTCTCTAGTTGTCTAGTACCTGGCCCTTAGGTGATGAGGCCAAGGGGACAGAGGCACCCTGTGTGACAGCTCCCAAAGGAGGTGGCTGGGCATGGGCCCTGGACTGGTTGATTTGTATTTGAAAGAGGGGCTCACCAGCAAGTCATTTACTGTCTCTAGGAATTGGCCAGCCCTGGGAAGGGCAGTCTTTCCAGGGTCAGCTAGGCTAATTATTTATATGATGTTAAAGTATCAGGATAAAAAGACATGCTTAATACTATTGATTTGTCCATATTGACCCTCCATGGGAAAATGCTTGATCTCAAACGTTATGTAGGAAGAACAGAGCAATATCTGTCCATCATGGAAGGAAAATTTTTAAAGACATTTATGTGTTTTTCCTTCTCTATTTTCCCTCCTCTGGGTTCAAACTCATGCCTAAGGCTCTTTGTAATTGCTTACCTCAAGAACGTTTAGGAAGTAAAAAGCTGACTCCCAGGCTCCTGAGATCTCTGCCCCAGCAAAGATTACTGTGTCCCACACAGTGCAACAAGGAGGAGAGTATCTTTAAGTTTTGAATCATGAAGAAATATGCAGATATTTTGGTGACTCTAAAATACAGGCACTTAATCCCAATTTCTAGGCACCACAGAGGCCTCTCTGTGAAGGGGACATCAGTTTATTAATTCATACAGGTGCTCCTATTCATTGAGCACCAACTAGACTGCGTGCCAACCATTAGTGTATTAGTTTGCTAGGACTGCTATAACAAAGTACCTCCAGCTGGGTAGCTTAAACAAAGAAATGTGTATTGCCTCATATTTCTGGAGGCTAGAATCCAAGATTAAGGTGTTAGCAGGCTTGGTTTCTTCTGAGGACTATCAGAAAGAATCTGTTGCATGCCTGTCCCCTAGTTTCTGGTAGTTTGCTGATAATCTTCAGCATTCCTTGGCTTGCAGAAATATTATTCCAATCTCTGCTTTTATCTTCACATGGTGTTCTCCCTGTATGCATGTCTGTGTTCAGATTTCCCCTTTTTATGAGAACACCAGTCATATTGGATTAGGGCCCACCTTAATGGCCTCATTTTAACATGATTACCTCTGTAAGGACCTTGTCTCCATATAAGGTCATGTTGGGGCTCAGAAAACAGTATCCCAAAATGAAGGCCTCAGAAGCAAAAGTTTTTCTCTGACCTCCTCTCCTCCTGTCTCTCTGTCCTGTTCTCCCCTGAGACCAGCCATAGAAACCAGAATCCCTCTTCCCCAAGGCAGGTCATAGAAACCAGAACCCCTTTTCTGAAAACCAGCCATAAAACCTAAAATTATTCTGTTTAAAAAATACTGGCCATAAAGAAATTATCTGACCTACCTAGTTTAACTGTAGGTCATAAGACCCCCATTCCAGGGAGTATCCTACCCCAGACCCAGAAGGAAGGAATGCGCACTCAGAGAAGCCAGGAAGAATCTAGATAGGCCTTGCTGAGTTTCCCTACTCAGTCTGTTAGCATTAGATCACACACTTTTTGTCCAATAATATTTATACACGCCTGTCCATGTTTTGGTGAACCTAAGCATAAAAATAAACAATTTCTCCTGTATCTTTGGGTCTTCATTCTGAAGGCTCTTGTTAAATAAATTCATATGCCTTTTCTCCTGTGAATCAATCTGCCTCATGTCGGTGATTTCTCAGTGACCCTTTAGGAGGCCAAGGGCCTTGGTCCCCACAGTCACACTGTGAGTTACTGGGGTTAAGGCCCCAATGTATCTTTTTTGAGGGATACAATTCAACTCATAACAATTAGAGAGAAAACAATGAACAGACAAGGTTCCTCCTCTCACACAGTGTGCATTCCAGTGATATTTTGTGATTTCCCACCCATTCGATGAGATGATGACACTCCAAATTGATTTCAAGAAAATAAAAGTATTCCTTGAACACATGCACTTTTGGTCTCGCAATGTACAAGTCACATAGCTTGTTCTGATGCAAAGGACAGAAATCAAAGCAGTATCAGAAAATGACAGGGCAGAGGGAAGGGACAAAGTCATTTGAAGAAAGCTTATAAGAGGCAGTTGAGAAGGCATTGGATTAAGTGGAGATGCTGAGACTTGAACATGGCCAGCCAATCGCAAACATCCCTCACCTTTCCACGAATTTTCCCAGGGATCCAAAGTTCCCCTGTGCACTCAAACATGATCCAAAGAATGTACAATGCTTCTCTTGGCCAGGTAAAAATATTTGTCCAGGAGTTAACAATCCCTTTACAAGTCCAGGTAGCAGCAGAAGGGATTTACCAAAGGGCGGGCAAGTTTCGCCAGAGCTGTGATCTGGTATCACCGAGACTTTGGTGGCAACTTCCTCCTCTGAACTTGCCACCCTCACCACACTTTCCAAGCCTCAAGTCCTGCAGTCCCCAAACATGCTTGGATTTAATGCCATTTGGATTTCCCCCTTTGGAAAGATAAAACATCATTTTAAGGTGGGATGGGGCTGACTGAGGTTTGGGGGTAGGTGAGGGGGGAAAGCAGAGTCAAGAAAAGACTTTACCAAAATAAATATTAATAGTAACTCTCACGCTTCTCAGGCAGGGGAAACTTTCTCTTCTCAAACTACACGTCCACATCATTGGCCAGGGAATTCCTGCTCATTACTCCTCAAAACTCCCTGTGCACATACTAGACAAGCTAAAGCGTGACATGCATAGAGACTTGATTTTTTTTTTTTTTTTGTCTTGTGCTTATAGCCATTGAGCCCTAAAATGTTTCTAGTCTTGAAGAAAAAAATCATAAAAATGTTCACTATTAAAATAATCCCTTGGCACACATCTTAACTCTATGTCATCCAACTAAGAGAAAATCTTCATCTTTATTGATTTTTTTTATCAAAAATAATTATTTCAGGTTAATGGGGGAGCACCGGGGCTCTAAATTTCTCTCTCTAAAGTCTCCTTTCCAAAACACTGTTCCTCCTTTAAGTTAAGATTTAAATTTCTGAAAGCAATTTTATCTGAACTTGTGGAGACCTCAACTCTCAGATGATTAAACGGCTCCATTCTTTGAGAAATATATACCTATTTCTTAACAGAATTTAAATCTCTTATCCAAACATGTTCAAAGCAGCTGTCCAATTGCTCTTTCTAATTCACATTCCAGAGGAATCCCAGATGTCACCTAGACAGTTCATCCGACTTCCAGCTTTTACCTCACTCACACACTCCCCTGTACCTGGGTGAGAACAAAAGCCTGCCCAATTGCCCTCAATGGACCACACAGGAAAATATTCTTCTAAAATAGACTCTTCAGGCCTGGTGTGGTGGCTCACGCCTGCGATCCTAGCACTCTGGGAGGCCAAGGTAGGAGGATCACTAGAGCCCAGGAGTTTGAAGTTGCAGTGAGCTATGATGATGCCATGGCACTCTAGCCTGGGTGCCAGAGCCAGACTGTGTCTCAAAAAAAAAAAAGATTCTTCAAAGAAAGAGCCCAGACATTTGCTCAAAACAACCGTAGTTTGTTTTCCACACTAGTTTTTCATGTAGATTGTATCAGCTACTTTTCTACTTGCCCCTAAAGATTAGGGATAAAAATTTCCAAAGACAAGGCATTGTAATCAAGTGTCTTATACACTTGATCTTTTGGCAAGAAGAATCTGAGAGGTAAAGCAGAAAGGAGATCTGAGCTCAGGCCTCAGTTCTCAGAATCATGTCTATTTCCTTTCCCATTCAACAAACATAATTGAGTGTTACTACATGCTAAGCATGATACCAGGTCCTGAGGATAAAAAGATGGTTACCATGGTCTCTGTCCTTGAGGTTTTCATAGGGTAGCAAAGCAGGTAGACCAGCAAACAAAGACAGTGACACATTTTGAAAGTGAGAACTCTAGGAACTATAAAGGAGTGATTAAATCTATTTGGGAATAGCTACAGGAGAAAATGGAGAAATAGGGGAAAAGTGTCATTTGAACTAAGCCCTGAAGGATGCTAAGATGTTTGTCACAATGTCTAAGGGAGGAAGCATGATGTTTGTGGGGAGAGAGAGAGAGAGAGGAGAGGGGGAGAGAGAGGGAAGGAAAAGGAAGGGGGGAGAGAGAGGTCTAGAATGCAGAGCAACTGCAATTGCACTCCAAATATTACCCCACACATGTTTTCTTGGGCTTACATGTAATTAGAAAATTTCATATAAAATCTAAATTTCCAGATTCTTTTGTAAAAATAGGAAGTTCTAGCAGCACAGTTCCCACATTCTTACATGGAAAAGTGACTAGTGCCCAGTCACGGCTGCTCCCTATAAACAGGGCACATTTTCTCTGGCTTTCCTCTTTTTTTTTTTTTTTTTTTGAGACAGAGTCTCACTCTTTTGCTTGGGCTAGAGTGAGTGCCATGGCATCAGCCTAACTCACAGCAACCTCAAACTCCTGGGCTCAAGTGATCCTTCTGCCTCAGCCTCCCGAGTAGCTGGGACTACAGGCATGTGCCACCATGCCCGGCTAATTTTTTCTATATATTTTTAGTTGGCCAATGAATTTCTTTCTAATTTTAGTGGAGGTGGGGTCTTGCTCTTGCTCAGGCTGGTCTCGAACTCCTGAGCTCAAACAATCCGCCCACCTCGGCCTCCCAGAGTGCTAGGATTACAGGCATGAGCCACCACTCCCTGCCTGGCTTTCCTCTTTATGCACTTGCTACCTGCTTGGCTCCATACAGAGTTGAGCACATGGTGAGCAATGATGGAGGAAGGTCAAAAGCAGGCTGGTTACAAGGGCTCTCAAATGCCTACGTGAGAAGCTTATATTTAGCTCAATGTTTCTACTGCTATACTCTCGCCAAACTGGCCATCCACAAGCTGAATCAAATACTTGATTTGTTTTCCTTATAATTATTTTTCAAAACATTGGGACTGGCTGCCACTCGTTTATATTAGTGTACCAGGAAAAGAATATTTGTTGCTTATAATCATAACTACCTGCTCAGAAAGACAGTTTCTATTAAATAGAAAATGCTCAGTTCTGTTGAGATTTAATGGCTTTGGACTTACAAATTTTAGAGGAGAAGAATTCAGAGTTTCTCAGGCTCTCCAAAAGGGAAGAAATACATGAGGAAACAGGGGGAGGAGACACCAAGAAAGGACACAGTGAAACCATGAAACTTGGACACTGATGAACCAATGGGTCAATGAGAAATTCTTGGTGGCAGGATGGCCCAGGGGATTTCAAGGACAGGGATGGCTACTGTATGGTTTATTTGTTTACTGCTCGATGACCAATGGCACCCCGTGCAGCCCCAGGTTTTCGGTAATGTGAACATCAAAATGGTTTATGTGATGTTGCACATTTAAACATCCAGAAACTCGCAGAAATCTTCAGCAGAGTTTTAGATGTCCACAGGCATGAAATTGTGTGTTTAAGCTAGATATCACAGGATAAGAAAGCCTTGGCTAATATTAAGTTTATGCTAGAATCTAATCACTGATGAAATAATATTTAAAACTGTGAAATTATTTTGTGACTAATATTAATATTTGATGATAACGTATTGTTTTTCTGTAAGAAGCAACATGACTCTCAGGAGCTCTGACACCTGAACACATCTGATGACCACAGGGCAGGAGAAGCCTCCCTGAGGTTCTTCAATTCTCTATTCAAGAAGTGGTTCATGGAAATCAACCTGAGAAAAACCAGCGGATATTTTCTCCAAGTCTCCACTTGTCTCGTGGAAAGATACTTCCCTTGCAAGCACAGACCCTGGCAAAGCCCGTGCCAGCTTGCCTACTTGCCCTTTGTTAATAAGTGCATCTCTACCTGCATTAGAATTGAATTGTGAAGTCTCACCAGCTGGCGAAACAGCTTTGGTCTGTAATTCACCTTCTGGCTCCTGGTCCTTGTGCCTGATGGATGTAAATCCCCAAGCTTGCCATTTCATTCCAAATGGTTCCTATAGTAAACCTTGAGTCTCGCAATAAATCAACTCATAATCCTGCCTTCAGCTGGAATGAAATATGTTCCTCAAATTTCCCATGCTGGAGACTCTTGCCAAGTCAACAAAGGCCTGCCAGGTGGTTGGGGCTCGAGCAAGCATCTGCTCAGCTTCGTGTTTGACCAAAATGACCACTGGGAAGCATGTATTCCACAGACAAGTTGTCAGCATCAGCAATGAAAAGAGCCCCCAAGTCTGCCTTTAAAAGGAAGCTGTATGTTGTAATTCACTTCTAAATAAATAATTCCCACATATCCACTGTGTCCCTGGGCACAGGATCTCATATCCCTTTTGAAAAGGAAATATGCAGTGAAGGTGGCCAAATTAGGTATCTAATTGAATTAAAACGTACCGATTGAGTGCCTACTACAGTAACGGTGACTAGCAGAGTTCTTTACATTTTACAATATTTTTCACATACATTCTATATTTGAGTATCACAACAGCCATTACGAGAAAAACCAGTATTATTGAAGATCAATATTTGTAAGAAGTACTTCCAAAAATTCAGCTATGAAGTACAATTTCCCATCATAAAATAAAGTGCAAATAAGAAATATAAAAAAGCCCTTCAGATCTTTATATCAGTAGAAATTCAAGATTAAGGTCATTCATAAAGTTATTAAAGTAAATTCTACTACTGAAATAAATTATATGTTACATTGCATTATTATTGTAGTAATAATACCCTTTTATTGCTGATAATAAAGAAAAATATTTCTTAAAAAGCTATAAACTTCCTACATAAGTTTGGGTTCAAATAAGCCACTGCACCCAGCCCAAAAAATTATTTTTAAAGTACTGTATCAGTTAAAAATGAATGGAAAAAAAATTATTCACTATAACAATAAATACTAAACATTTATGAGCAAAATTATAAACTCTCCTTGTAAGGCAGAGAAAAATATTCAAGTACATGGAGGAGCATACCACATTCCTAGAAAGGGAGAAAAGAAACAAAAAACAAGATAATGTATAGAAAACTGGCCAGGTGTGGTGGCTCATGCCTATAATCCTAGCACTTTGGGAGGCCGAGGTGGGAGGATCACTTGAGGCCAGGAATTCAAGACCAGCCTGGGCAGGTGATAACCCTGTCTCTACAAAAAGTTTTTAAAATTAGCCAGCATGGTTGCACAGGCCTGTAGTCCTAGCTACTCAAGAGGCTGAGGCAGGTGGATCGCTTGAGCCCAGAAGTCTGAGGTTGCAGTGAGCTATGATGACACCACCCCACTCTACCCTGGGCAGCAGAGTGAGACCCTGTCCCCCCCCCAAAAAAAAAGAAGAAGAAGAAGAAAATATATAATAAAATGACACAAAATTAAGTTTATGCATATTAATAATTTATAACAGATTTATTAATTCCCCTTAATAAAGATATAGTCCCAAATCAGATTCTTTTTTAAAAATCTAAATAAGTTTTAAAAGACAACCTTAAAACAAACTGACACAGGAAAATTGAAAATAAAATAATCGGAAAAGAGTGCCCTAGATAAATGCTAGCAAAAAGATTTTTTTAAAGATGTATAAATAGTAATTGAACAAAATAAAATTCAAAAAAATTGTAGCATGGATTATTTAGTATTTCAAAAAGTTATAGATCCACCTAGAAGATTCAATCATCAACTACTTTTTTATGTACCTAACCATTTAGTTTTGAAATATATAAAGCAAAATCTATTGGAGTTCCAAGGAGAAATTTAAAAAGCCACGGGGGACAAAAATTACACAGTTTTCAGATTCTAAAAGATCAAAGGGTTTTATTTTTTTTCAAGAAAATTTAGGGAAGATTTTAATATGACAGTTAATAAGTTTGATGTAATAGATAAAAATATTTAACTCTGTACCCAATAAACAAAAAAATGCACATTATTTTCAAACACACCGAACTTTCATAAAAATTGACTGTGTTGAGTCACAAAGAAATTCTCAGTAAATTCCAAAAGGAAGAAATTACTCAACACAATGGAAAAATTAGAAGTTAAACAACAAAATAAAGATACCACTACCACCAAAAAGTAAATGAACCTGGAGATTTAAAAATTAACTTCTAAGTAACTCCTGGATTAAAGAGGAAATTGAAATTTAGATTGTAAATGGCTTAGAAGTAAAAATAATGTGAGTTCTAAATACCAATACTTATAGTATATAACCAAATGGAATTTAGTGAAATAAGTGTGTGTGTTCATACTGTTCAGAAAGCAATATTTAAACTGAACTAAGCTTTCAGCTCAAGAATTCAAATAAACAAATAAATTGAAAGAATGAAATAATATAGATAAAAAAGCAGATATTAATGCAAACTAAGTAGAGTTGATCAATAAAACAAAAAGTTTACTCTTTGGAAAAAAGCTGTAAAAACGACAAACTACTGACAGATCAATCAGATCATTGGGCGGGGTGGGGGAGAGCATTCCCTATGAACTCCCCTCGCTGCGGGGCCAGCCCTGATCCTATGTTCCCTTCTGCCAGGATCCCTAGGCCTGAGTGTCCCCATCTACTGAAGGTCGGGGTCCTATGTTGACCATCTCCCTCCCTGCCCCAGACCACAAGACTGTGGTCGACCCTGTCTTAAAAGTGACCACCTACCTGACTGTCTAGCCTTGAATGCCCCTCTTGGTACTGCAAAAATGTCAATCCCTGATTAACAAAAGGAATAAACAAATGAAAAAAAGATAAACCTGAGAAGCGCTTTCGGAATGCAAGGGGAAAAAATGAAGAGATAAAAATGATTTGAGGAAATAATAATTGGATACAAAAAACAATCAGAGAGATCTGGCCAATGAAGGAAGAAAAGAGAACAAATGAAGTAGGAGGAATAATCAAGAACAGACCAAAAAAGATGTTTCAGACTGAGAAGGGTCCCTGTGCTCCAGGCAATTTACTGAAAAAAGATCCATGCCTAAATAAATGCAGTAAATGTTTACATTTAAAATAAAGAATCTTCAGGCATCCAACCTATCAGCAAATCCTGATGGTTTCTTCCTTCAAAATATGGCAGATCCAGTGCTTAACCACATCTCCCCGTCTGTTCTCCTGCCCCAGCCCAGGGACCATCACCTCTGCCCTTCGCTATTGCAGTCATCTCCTAACAGAGCTTCCTGATGTTTCCTTTGCTCCACGCAGGACCCAGAGCAAATCTTTTACAATCCGAGTCGCAGCATGTCTTTCCTCTGCTCAAGCCCTCCCAGTGGCTTTGCATCTCCCGGACAGTAAAATCCAAAGCATACAAGGCTCCGTAGCATCTGCCTCCCGCCAACTCCCAACCTCTTTTGACCTTCTCTCCTGCCAATGGCCACACCCTGCTCACTCCTCTTGAACAAAAATGACCTCCTTGCTGTTCCTTCCCAAATGTGCTCTACCTCAGTGCCTTTGATCTTGAGGTTTCCTCTCCCTGAAATGCTCTTCCCCAAATGTCTATGTGGCAGACTTCCTCCCCTTCTTCCTTCAGGCTTCAAGAGCAGCCTCCCCTACCACCCCACGCACAAGAGGAACCACTCTCACTCCCCTCTCTGTCCCCTTGCCCTGCTTTATTACTCTTCATTGCATTCGTTGTCAATTTATTGGTGTGCAGTGAAGAATTAACCTTACCCAAAAAGAGCTCCGAATTTTGCCCTTGGCTACTGAGAGGTGGTTTCCAGGCCCCTGGAATGTCTTAGCTGATAGAAATGTCTTTGTCTGGAGGATTTGGTCACTGGACAGTCTAACAGCATGATTTATGATGGGGCTTTGGGCCATACCATATCAGTTCCAACCTCCAGGAGAGGCTAGAGACTAAAAGACAGCTCTGTTGACAGTATGTGATCAAGCCTCAATAAAAACTCTGAACACCAAAACTCGGATGAGCTTCCCTGATTGCAGTATGCGTACTGTCATACATCATGGTCTGGGGCAGGTAATGCCATTTAGGACTCCATGCAGAGAGGATGACCAGAAGCTTTGGACTCCTGGATTCTTCCCTGTGCATCTCTTCCTTGGCTGGTTCTACTGTGTATCCTTTTCCTGTAATTAACCACATCCTTGAGTATAATAGCCTTTAGTGAGTTCTATGGGTCCTCCTAGTGAATTATCGTACCTGAGGGTGGTTTGGGGAATCCTGTAAATTTACAATTGATATCAAAAGAGAGGGCAGTCTTGTGGGAACTGTTCCCTCAGGACTTGCAGTTTAGCTAACTTTGGGTAATTGGGCTATTGTCTTCCCCCTGCTACCATCACCACCCCGATTAGGCTGTCACCTTCACAAGGTTTGGTTCACTGCTGTGTACCTACAGCCTACAACCGTGTCTTACACATAGAGTCAGCACAATAAATATGTCTTAGGACCTTCACCACATATTTCCTTTTTCAATTTTCTATGCCTTTTTCAAAAGGGATGTGAGATCCTGTGCCCAGGGATGCAGTGCATATAAAAGACTTATTTATTTAGTATTTGGTGGGATCGTTTATAAAACTTAGCTTGTGATGACTTTTAATGGGGGAATTGAAACTCATTACATTTATTACATTTAAACTCATTAATTTATTACATTGCAATGTAAACAATTGTTACATTGACTGATTTCTACATTTTCATGTTTTCTTTCTATTTCATTCTACATAAATATCTTTTGGTCCTATTTATCCTAAGTCATAACTTGTTAGCCAGATATTCTTATATTTCATCTTATGTCTTTATCCAGCATTTTTAAACGCCTTTCATAGAAAGTTGATCTGAATTGTAGCTAGGCATTCTTTTAAATATTTTATAAGTGGTTACAGTAAAGCTTTTTATTTCTTTAAGAATGTGCTTAAACCTATATCCATCTAATCACCAATATCAAAATCCAAACAATTATTTTTAATTCTTATTTTAATTGAAAAATTTAGTATCTTTGCCTAAAAGATGTTTTGCTTTACTTTTTTCTTTTTTCTTTTTTGTCTTCATTATCTTTTTCTGGGACTCTGCACCATATCATTTGAAACAAAAATTCTTTTTATTTAGCATTCAATTTTGTAAATAATAAGAGAAGTAATCTTTTAAAATCAACAGTATTAACTTCTGTGTTTATGTTTAACACCTTATTAGAAGCAGTACAGCATAAAGGCTTAGAATGTGAAATTTGGAGCCCAAATCCTGGGGTTCAAACCCTGGCACCATCTCTTATTGGATGGATGATTTTGAGCAGGAAAGTGAATTTCTTTAGGCTTCAGCTTCCTCATTGGAAATGGGGAATAATAATAGTAGCTACCTCATTGGTTTGCACAAAAAGAATTAAATGAATTAATATATGCACTCAGAAGGCTGCCTTGCACATAGCAAGCACTATTAACTATTATTATTATTCTCTCCTTTCTTTGTGTTTGATTCATCTTTCAGTGTTCTGATAAATATCTTTGGAAAGTGTCTTTTTCTTTATCCAAGAAAGCGATGTAGTTACTATACTTTTGCAATCTCTCATATTTAAATATTAGGGTTTGTTTTTTTTTTTTTTTTTTTTTTGCATTTTTACATAGGAACAAGAAATTGGTGGCAAATAGGATTCTTGGATAATAAATTCTACTTTTTTTCCCTGAAAGCTGGTAAATAGCATTTTATTATCTTCTAGCACTTATTATTGCAAAAGACAATGCAATTTTTGTCCCTTGAAGATGAATTGTTTTATCTTCTTGGATTAATTAATCCATTCAATAAATATTTATGGTGCTTATTCTTTGCATAAGACAGCCTGAGCCTGTCTGTGGAGTAGGTGTACATATGTATTATGTATGTAAGTTTCTTTGAGTGTGTGTGTCTACAATCTGTTTCAGGACTTGGCAGGTGCCTTCCACATCAGTGCTATCAGACTCCTTGTGAAAGAACCCTGCCTTTTAATGAGTTTACCATTAGGAAAAAAAAAAATTGGGACACTGCCTGGTTCCACAGTGTTAAATGAAAATAACATTCAGAGTGGAGTTAATCTGATTGCATGGGATCTCTTTTCCCCCTTGCTGCAAATCAGAGCAGTTTTCAGCTAACAAGAATGGGTGCCCTGCTTGAACGGGCAGCAGGCGCTGCTGCTAGTCAGAGCAGCACTTAGCATGGCATTGCCATCGTTACATCCCCAGGTTCGCAGCAATGAAACTCCAGGAGTGGCAAAGTCAAATCAGTTCAATTGTCTGATTGTTCATACTCATAAAGTAGGGAAGCTGGCAGGGGTCCGGCATAAAACTTGGAGTTCTGCAGTGGAGCTCCTTTAAGGTAATTCATTGCCCTCTGCAGTAGCTTAAATCAGAGGGGCCAGCATGGTCACAGTAAATGCAGCTCCCCATCCTGCTTGAGAGCAATATCGCAGAGAGCCGGCTGCTATGCCAGATGTCAAAGGTGCACTAAAAGCACTAGGTTTTGATCTGCCCCATTCCCGAGAAGTACAATGGATGGGCCTTTAAGCACTGCCATAAAAAAAGATTGTGATTAATGAAGCAGCACAACTTAATAAACCAAGTTGACTCCCGCTTCCTTCTCCTAGGCATTTTCACTGTCCACAAAGCAGTTCTTTTACTTAGCAGCAGGGACATGTAAAATGTTAATCATCAATCTGTGGGCCATTAAAGAAGTTGCTTTCCCTTTCTCAAGTTGAAAACCAAGGGGGAAAGATAATAGGTTTGGTTAACAGAGCTGTTCACATAATGGAGATGTACGCTGGAAAGCTTTGATGGAGTCAGCGTGGGAGCCCTTGAGCACTAATCCGTACTGCTCTCGGGACCACGAGTTCAAATCCTAGCTGGGGCTGGGAGGCTCAGGACGGAGGCTGGGGTGAGTGTCTTGATCGCAGCTGGACCAGCGGGAGGTTACTATACCTGAGTGAGGCCAAAAATAAGATGAGAAGGCACAGAAGCTTTCTATGTCAGCAGACAGGGCATGGGCTTGCTGGTACTGCCTGACCTTATATGGCCTTCCTCCCTCCAAAGAGTGCCAAAGCATCCTTCCCAGGTAGGCAAGTGTCTACAAGGGGAGCCCTGGGCAATAGAATCTTCCCTAACCCAGAGAACAGAGCAGTTGTTCACTAACTCTCCAAAGCTTAATAAAAGATTTTCTGTGGGAACTCAAAAGTACATCAGTCGGAGAGGCACAGTTTAAAAAATGTACTCATGATTTAGGAATTGCTTTGGGTAGGGTCAGGGTCAAGTGTCAGAGACTCAAGGAAACGCCACTTCTCTGCAAGAACGTTTAGCCTTCAACTGCCTTTGCTTCCCCTAAAAATTAAATAGGAGAAAGACCGTTTTCCATCTTTTGAAATCATGCAGTGCTACAGTCTTTCTTTTCTTCTTTCTTTCTTTTTTTTTTTTAAAGAGGCAGGGTCTTGCTCTGTCACCCAGTGCATGGCTCGATCATAGCTTACTGTAACCTTAAACTCCTGGGCTCAAATGATCCTCCTGCCTCAGCCTACTTAGTAGCTGAGACTACAAGTGTGCACTACTACACCTGGCTAATTTTTTTTTTTTTCTCATTTTCTTTTAGAAACAGGGTCTTGCCATACTGCCCAGGCTGGTTTTGAACTCCTGGGCTCAAGTGATCTTCTGCCCTAGCCTTCCAATTCACTGGGATTACAGGCATGAGCCACTGCGCCAGACACCTAGTCTTTTTTATGTGTTTTTTCTCAGCATGCTTCTCCTGAGTACCCAGGTTCAGACTCTAAGGCCCAGCAAAAACCTATGTATTACTAATCCAGGTGGTCTTTTTAGTCCAAGAGAAATCAAGCATGGTCAAATATGCGACACTCAATTTCTCAGAAAGGACACGCAGGTCATGAAAAAGATGCTAACAACCTTGAAAAGTAGACTATGGCAGAGAAATGTCTGGCAGTTTATACTGGGGCCACGCTTTTCATTGTTTGATGAGATTTCTTGGAGCAAGAGCATGAATTTATGGGACAGCTTACTGAGTCAATAAGTGGGCTTCCTCTCTCCTCACATCTCACCTGAATTCACTGGATGATTATAAAACAATAGATATTGGTCAAACGAGCCTGAACACTATCCTCAAAACCTTTTATTCATCGAGATGACCAAATTATTCTCCCACTCTCAGCCTCTCATGTCTCTTCCACAGAGCAAACAGAGCAGTCATTCCAAAACACTTGGCGCTCCAATCAGAGCAAACCACGCCTTGTTCCCTGGCATGCCCTCTGCTTGAAATGCCCGCCCCACTCCTTTCCCCAATATCTTCTCCAGGAATCCTCCTGCCCACCCGCCCCATGCCGCATATGCCCAGTGCCAACGGGAGAGTTTCTGCATGTACCTTGTCTCTCTCTCTGACTTATCACTTGTACTATAACAATTACCTGGGCTGCGCATCTCTTAGCACACATGAACTAGAACACCTTGGCTCAGGATACAGTAAACCTGTAATGTTGGCTGCACCATACTTCCTATGCAGGACAGATGTGGGGAGGGGACAATCGGATCCAGAGGGTGGGCTAGGGGTCTTTTTACTTGCTTGAATATTAAACACATTGTTTTCACATAGGGTTTACATTATAGATCAATGAGACAGCAGTGTTTCCCAAAAACACACTTAACAAGGATTTGAGAAAATTTCCATCATCCACCTCAAGGATAATGATGACGTTAATGGCGACATGAGGTGAATTTGGAAGGGGTTGATGATAAGAGCAATTAAAGCCCTTCCCAGAAAACCCTTAGAAACATCTCTACCATTCAGCAACTGTAAGTTCCTGTGGGCAGGGTCTACATCTTATTCACTGTCACACTTCTAAGGCCAGGTAGTTTGCATTCAGTGGATGATTCATAAATGTTTGCAAAATTAAATAATTAGTTAATTGACCCAGAATTGTGTTTAAAACATTTCCTAACTTCCCTAACCTGCATGATAAAACTCAACTTCTTATGATTACATGAAAGGCTTTTCACAGATTTACCCAAACATTCTTTCCAGATTCATCTCTTGCTACCTCCTACCTTATCCCAATATGTGCCCACTAACTCACCACACAACTACTCACCACTCCCTAAACATCTCTCCCAGATGCTGTTCCCTCTACCAGGTAAACTGCTCATCATTCTCTGTGAAGCTTTCCCTTCCCTTCTTTCTCAAGAGAGGGAGACCCTTCTTTGCTTGACTACAATAGCATTTTTGTTTTTGTTTTTCTTTTTCTTTTTCTTTTTCTTTTTCTTTGAGACAGAGTCTCATTCCATTGCCCAAGCTAGAGTACCATGGCATCAGCCTAGCTCACAGCAACTTCGAACTCCTGGGCTCAAGTGATCCTCCTGCCTTAGCCTCCTTAGTAGCTGGGACTACAGGCACACACCACCACATCCGGTTAATTTTTTGTTTCTATTTTTAGTTGCCTGGCTAATGTTTTCTATTTTTAGTAGAGATGGGGTCTCACTCTTGCTCAGTCTAGTCTCGAACTCCTGAACTCAAGTGATCCTCCTACCTCAGCCTCCCAGAGTGCTAGGATTACAGGTGTGAGCCACCATGCCCAGCCTTCAGCTAGCATTTTTCTAATGCCTCAATTGTAGCACTGGGTTCAAGGAGGTTGTTTTACATGTCTGTCTTCTCCTGGACCTATGAGTGCCCACTTTACTAATCTGGGCACAGTGCCTGGCAAATGCCAGGAATGAAATTAATCTTAGTTAAATCAATAAATCAATCACTGAACTAATAAAGTAATCAAGCAGCCACCAGGAAGTTACAAAAAGCTCACATGCTCTGTCTACCTGTGCTCAGTCAGCCGTGGTTCTTGGGGGCTTAAAAAAGGTAGCTCTTAAATTTCTACAATAGTACTCTAGAAATGTCTCTAATTTTAAAATTTGATAAGTTAAAACATTTCATTAAGAGATTTCAATTCCCCATCCATTGCTTTTCAAGAAATAATCCAAGATGACTCTTAAAAATCACTTTCAAGCTTATGAACCCAGGTTTTAAAGTCGAGCACCTTTTAAGGTCTTCTACTTTGTAGAAAAGACACATGACAATTAACTCTTTTCATAAAATTTAGTCAATTCCCATCTCATGTATATCCAAGCTTTCCACTTCCATTTTAGGTCTTGCCATGGTGAAAATTTACAGTGATCATAGCCATTCAGTGTAGGAAATAAATTAACATTCTCCACAGGCCCCTCATTTGTATGGTATATTAATAGGCTCCTTATGTAAATTTTGGCTCTTACCTCACTGTTTATTTGCCTGCTAGCTGGTTATATGCAATTTAGAAAGGACGGCAAGAAACGTTTGAGTTCACATGATGTTGCTTAGAGGAATGGGGAGGTGGGGGAATGGGTGGGGTCGAGCAGTGACAGGAGAGTTACAGTGGATGTATTTCATAGCTGTCAGCAAATTCATGGAGCTCAATGAAGCCAATGCTCTTTCCAATCAGATTTTACTCCTTGCGTCCAGAGGATTTTGCTATTATAAATGCATTATAGGAAAACAAAGGGGATATATATCTGATGGGATTTTGAAGATGCCTGGTACAAGAAGACATGGAGAGTTAGTCAAAAGGGTGCCACGTCCTAAATACGGAGAACTTTGGATTGGGCATTTCTGTAGAAAGAGGAAACCCACTCTTGAAAGCCATAGCAAAGAACACTCCACCTTCCAGAATCACACTCAATCAAGTGAAGAATTGGACCAGAATTGCCTAATTTTACAGAGATTGCTAAGTGTTCATTAAAATCTTTTTTTTCCTTTTTCTTGGACATACTGCTAAACTGCATTTCCTAGTCTCCTTTGCAGGTAGGCATGGCCTTGTGATGGAGTGCTGGCCAATGGTATGTGAACAAAGGAGGTGTGCCACTTCTGGGGTGGGCCCATAAAATCTCCCGTGTGTGCTCCTCCACATTCTCTTCCCCTTCTGGTGACGGGGCTGAGGAGCACTCCCAGGCTACCTTGGGATCCGTCTGTCAGAGATGGTAGAACCCTGTGAGCCTGGGTCCCCAAAAAGACCATGTGGTGCCTACCCTAATAGAACATTTTCAATCCTGGCATTCTAGGATCTACGTCATGAATTATTTGGTCTTTTATTTGGAAAGAGAAGCACCTCCAGCTCCACCAATCTTGGTTTGGAGATCATTTTGGTGATGAAACAAAATGCCTTAATTATTTATAATTTGAATATAAAATCGTTCATAATATGAAATTATTCATAATTTCCCATCATGCCTATTGTGTGCCAGACACTGTACCAATATATATACATTATCTTTAGTTCCCAGAATCATTCTGCTTGGTAGATACTAGGTAACAGAGACGAATTTGCTCTCCAGCGCTTAGGTGTAAGAAATGGCACTTTATCTTATCTTTGTAAATCTAGATGGAGGTCACCTTTCTACCATGGTGAGAGTCAATACCAGTCAAATTTGAGGATTCTAAAACATATGAGAACAAGAGTAGTTTATGGGGGGCCTGGAAAGCAGGGGAGGGCTTCTAAGCTTTAGGCCACCAGGCCCATGTGGTCAATTCGCAGGCAGGTGGCTCCATTTGTTTTATGACTAGCATGGACTTCTTAAGCCATAGCTCTTGTCAGTCCTCCTGATACTTCTTCCTAAAAACATCATCATCTTCTCTCTCTCTATGAATTAATCTCTATTCTCTTTCCTGGGGTAGGCACCTTCTGCCTCAGCAACTCCAAGGTATAGCTCTCATCCATTTCAAGAAGTCGTGAAGGGAGGTTGTCATACTGGGGCCTTGCAACTAATGTCATATGCAATTGATGTCCTGAGGCACAAGCATTCACTTACCTTCTTGGGATGGAGAACAGCAAAAAGAAACAAAAGTCAGTATATTAACAGATTATCCTGCCACATTCAGATGACAGATTGAGGTTCAAGTTGCCCAGGGCCACAAACTATTCAGTGGCAGGGCTTCAGTTCAAACCCAAGTCCATCTGACTCCAAGGCCAAGAGAATTTTCTACCATCCCATACAGCCTCTTCTAGGAAAACTCAAGATGCTACAAGCCAAAGAGGTTTTTTATAGTCACCCAAGTAGCTATTTTCTAATTATTAAACACACATACAGTGGCAGTGGGAGGGGGTGGAGGACAGACATACAAATAAGCAAAGAGAATTGGTAAAAATCATTAATTTACAATATCATTTTTCAACTAGAATTTTAAAGTCACTTATCGAATAAATTATTTTCATTGAAAAACACAGACAATTAAAATCTCACTTGGCCCATCTTAGTGACAGTCTTAAAAAGATTTTCAAGTTAAAAATTTAGATACATAAATATTCTGAATATTTTTCAGGAAAGCAGAGAAGGATTTTAATGCAACAAGAAAATATAATTTGCTTTAATGTAAAAATGTGGCCATCCTCAGGCTAAATAATGGTGATTTAGGAGGCCTGAGTTCTAGTCCCTCCTCTAACAGTAAGTATATTAACTTTGGGTGAAACACAATTTCTTTGGATTTCGTTGTCAGTATCTATCTTTTTAGCTCTCACATTTTCTAATTCTACATTTCTGGGAAGTTGGTATATCACTTGTAAAATTAATGATATTTCTTGGTCCACATTTGCAGCCAGTGTAGTGTAAAAAGATATAGCAGAAAGCGGGAATCAGAAAAAGGAAAAAAGGAAGGAAGGAAGGGAAGGAAGGAAGGAGGGAAGGAGGGAGGGAGATATGGAGAGAAGCAGGATGGAAGAAGAGAAAAGAGACATTTTCTCATCATTGTCCCTGTTTCTCAAGGCTGATCTAAGAGTTGCTTGAAATTCTGTTGCATCCTTTGGAATCAGTCTGAAGTATTTCAGACTTTGGGTGTTCCACTCCCACTGGCAGGCCCACCTCTCCAGAGAAGATGAGATGAAACAGGATGCCTTAGCCTGACACCATTAAAAATGTGATTTATCTATCTCTCTTTGTTCTGATTCCATGCACTTCATGCAACTTCCTGATTATAATCCAGCTTCCAAAATCTCCAGGGACACAGTGTGATGGTCAGGCTGATAAAAATTTTGTAGTTTGCATAGGTTCTATTTTCCACTATAAATTGATAAGTGGGCATGTCATTAGATGCTATCAAATGGTAAGTATTGTTGTGTTGACCAACAAATATCTAGTCATCTAGGAAGTCAAAAAAAAAAAAAAAAACGGTGGGAGAAATGCAAGCGGAAGCAGAAAATTTCACTGGCACACACAGTGCCAGGCTCAAAAGAACCCACCGATTCCCTCAGGACACATCAAGAGTGAGTGGCTTTTCCATGAACTCACGGGATCCACAGATGGCCAATAACTAACTGTCCAAGAAAGATTTCTTTGATATGACAGAAGCAGACAGGACACCAGGAAACATTCTACAGGCCCCAGTTTGGATTTTTGCATCCAATGGCCTAAGTTAGGTACTGATTTTCAAATCTATATCTCAAAACACCATAGGCGTTCATGCTCTAGTAATGTTAAGTGTGCTGGCTAGCATCATGCAGCCTTCTATGTCATTGATTTGATCTACCTTTAAATCCCAGCTCCCTCTTTAGTAGCTGACTTAGTCAAGTTATGTATAAGCAGCATTTTCAAATCTTTATAATGGGCATAATAGACCTAGATCATTAAGTTATTGTTCAGATTAAATGAAATTACGTACCATGCACATTTAACACATGTGCCTAGGACATAAAGCCTAGGGCATAATGACTACTCAAGACATGTTACCTAGAATAATAATGAAAAGTTATCATTATAAGAATTATAATTGCTGGGCAATGACGGATCAATATGTTGTAAACTCTTTTTTTGTCTTGGAGATCCTTGAAGACAGAAATGGATCTTATCTAATATGTCTAACCTTAGCGTCAGGGCACAACATGCGGTAAGGCTCAAAATATATTTTTTAGATAGGATATACACCAAACAGTTGCCACAAATCACCTCCATACTCTCTTCCCACCCTATCTCTTAAGATATCCCCAAAAGCCCTTTAATGGTAGGCAAACACCCCATCATCTGCAACATACATGTGATCTTCCAGAACCCATCACTCCTTACTTCCCCAATAAAATAATTCACCAATCCTGTCACCATCCTTGACACTGTCTAACCTCACCCAGAGCAGACGTACGCACTTGACCATCACTCCTCACCCTTCCCTTCATTGTCGTTGCCTGCACTCTGCTCTTCAAGTCCTTACCAACAAACTTTCAAAGCTGAACAGGGAATTCCGAAACACGGCAACACACCAGGGGTTTCTTCTGGTCACCAAAGCATCCTGAGGTTCCATGACCTGTGGGTGGTGACCAATAGGACATAGAGCAAAAGATTCATCGAAACCAACGTGCAAACCCATGACATCAATGATGATTTCTTCAAATCCCTCCAACAAAAGGTGATTATTATGGCCACTTTGAGATAGTCATTAGCAAAAGAGTCTCCACCATAATATTCGTGAGGACTTTGTGACTAATTTAGCAGATGAAATTTTTTTTTTTAGAGATAGGGTCTCGCTCTGTCACCCAAGCTCGAGTGCAGTGGCATGATCACAACTCACTGCAACCTCAAATTCCTGGGCTCAAGCGATCCTCCTGCCTCAGTCTCCCAAGTAGCTGGGACTATAGGCATGCACCACCACACCTGGCTAAATTTTTTTTATTTTTTGTAGATACAGGGTCTCACTATGTTCCCCAGGCTGGTCTCAAACTTCTGGGCTCAAGCGATCTTCCCACTTTGGCCTCCCAATGTTCTGGGATTACAGGCATGAGCCATCATGCCCAGCCCCAGCAGATGGAATTTGTAAAGGTTCACAGTGAAAAAATCCACTAGGAGAAGATGAGACTTCTAAAGGAAGTTAGTTGCTAACAGAAGATGCCAGCAAGCTAAAGGCAAGAACGTTCTTATTACTAAGCCCTATACTGCCAAAATGTAAATCATTGTTAATTAAAATTTTTTTAAAACTTTAAGTTTTATAAGCATCAAGATTCTAAACCTACTCTCTTTTCATGCCCAAAAATGTCACCGTGATGGTGCCAGCTTTGGGCTTTTACCTCTTCTCCTGGAAGGCTTTCTTTGGGCAGAGGATAGCAAAAGAAATTAACTGGATAAACCTAAATCTATCAAAAAGAAAAATAAATAAGACATATTGCGAAATGGTGAATTTCCTAATTTTGAACTGTTTAATTAAGTTTTAAAACAAAAACGGAGCAATGAGCTTTTTCCCCTTAGGAAGGGAGAAATGGCAGAAATCATTTTTGTGTTTACACTGAAACAGGTCCACTGAGCATCCTCTGTAAACACTTAATAATGATCACATAATATCAAAAACGAAAATCCCTTATTATTTATTGAACTGGATACCATACTCGCAAGAAGCCTTTTAAATGAGATTCTCAAAGAACTTTATAAATGTTCTCTCATTATCATTCACCTTCATTTGAAAAGGTAAGTATCTTCATCTCCGTTTCAGCATTAGGGGTTAACAGAAAGGTTAAATGAATTATATAAAGTTATATTAAAAGCCTGAGAATGATAGAGACCAAGGTTTGTTATCCCCTGAGAACTACAAGTCTTTCTTTGAAAAATTAAGCAACTTATCTAATTATTTTTAAGAGACTGTTTCACAAAAATACGGTATTTTATCTGTACATCATGGTCTAAAAAGAAAAGTCACAAAATAATAACCATGCTAAATAAAAAATCAGTGTGGTTTCCAGAATCCTTTCTATTCTGTGTACCCACCCATGTAGCTGGAGATTTGAAATGCTATTTAAGTCTCATTTTGCTTCAGAAGCTAACCTCTGTGGAATAAAATGCTGTTAAAGGGAAAAATCTTTTCTGTCATTTGACTTTAACTTATGGTAAATTAGCTTCAACTAGTTTCTTAGAAAATTGCCCAAGAAATGACTACAGAAAATTAAATACCAAGACTTCAAAGAGGTAAACACACAGCCTTCAAATTCCAACCTCAGAGAATAATCCTCCCTTTCTCATGCTTTGGAGAGATGTGAGTAAAGAAATCATACTAGGGCATGGTAATGAACCATCTTTCAAATGACTTTTCTATCAATCTTCTTTTCAAAGGGTAATAAAGTGATGATTATTTCTAGGCCATTTCTGGGAAGTTATCATCTCATTTCAATAGTCACCAGTAAAGGACTGCGCTCTGGCATTATCACCAATGGTGATAAGGGCAAGAACTGGGTGAGAATTCAATAGACAAGGTGTAGGTTGTTAAAAGCTATTTCCTAGAAAATTAAAACAGAGAGAGATCAAAAGAATTGTGTTGGGTCTTAAGGAATGGGTAATCATTTCCTTCTAGATTAAAAATGCAAATCTGATTTATTACCTAGTGAATGAAATCCACCAGCATTTGAAAGTTTTATTATTTCTTTCAACAAATATTATCAAAAGCATATTAGGTGCCTTGCTTCATGCTAGATGTTGGTGACTGATTGAGAAGAACAAGACATAACAAGCGCATCTGTGTCATGACTTGTAGAACCACAGCCATCAGACTTATCTAAAACAACAGTAACAAACAACCATCACCAAAAAAACAATCTTTTTTTTCAAAGCATTGACTCAATGATTGTTAGGGAGTCTTACCACCCTCCAGTACTTGTTTTGCAAAGCCACAGAAAATAATAACAGGGTAAGAAACACTCAGGAAACTATATTTAATTCCATTCCCCAGAGCTACAAGAAGCTTAAAGACAGCATAGGGCAGAAGTTTCTCCAGGACCCCATACAGGCTCCTGGAAAGAAACTCCGATGCCCTGGATGCCTGCAGAAGAGGGCTCTGGAAGCTGGCTGCTTCTCTGGTCCCCAGAGGCAAATCCCATCTGTGATCTGGGCTTTGTGTTCGGATGAGGATTATGGAGTCTGTTTTTCCTCGGTGGTTCCTAAAACCAGCCCTACCTATGTCTTCTCCTTTGCCCTAATTCTCTTATCCCAGTCCAAACCTACTGCCCACTGGCAGATAGGGTATGGGTCACATCTCTGGATTCAACATCTGGCCAGAAGTCAATTTTTCTTTTTTTAGCATTAACTAGAAATCCAAACATGGAACAAAAAACAAGCAAAAAGAAACATGACACAGAGCTTTTTGAGGGCAAAGAAATGCTACGTTCCCCACTGCATCCTCATCACTAATGAAGTACAGAGAAGGCTCTTAATAAATGTCTATTGAATAAAATTGACTGAATGAATGAATACTCCACCCTTTTGTGGTCACCAATTACTCAAAGCCAAGAATGTCACGTCAGTATTTGTATGCAAGCAATCCCACAGTGACCTTTGCTCAGCAATTTGCCTTTTAAAAATATTATTCCGTTGATTTTTCTTAAAACAAAACAAAACAGCACACCACAGAAATTTGAAATCAAAATGTATTTGCTTTCAAGTTCCATTCCAGGTAACAAATATTTGACCAATGAATTGATGCCTTTAGTTCGACCCTTGGATAGGCAAACTCTGCCTCTTCCCATAGTTGAATGCAACACTGAAGTGAGTACCAATTGATTCCTTATTGATTCATAGAAAAGGAGAAAGCTCTTAAGCCCCTGAAAAATATTAACAATTTTATCCTCATTGCCAATCAAAAAAATCACCCAAATTTCCCATCTCTCACCACCCCCGTGACCAAAGTAAAATGGTAGAAATTAGCCCTTGGGTAACTCAAACTTACAAGAATCAGACACGATCATTGGCAAACTAAATTTTTGGTTTTCCGTCACCCTAAGCAACATTTCCTCTGAAGTATAACCGAAGAATGCAGGAGTGTAGATTATAAGAGCAGGTTTAGCAGTGAGTCAGCTAACATAAGGACCAAAGATAATGGTAAGTTGAAAATTTTCAAACCCAGGAGGTTTGCTGCTGGTAGATTGGAGCACCTTGTAATAAAAAAAGGGAGATGCAAGAGGAGAGGGGAGAGGGTTCCCAACTCTCCACCTCTCCTTGTGCAAAAAGCTCATGCTTGCTCTGAGGTAGGGCAACCAGGCCCAGCATGCAAGAGGGAAGACTGATCCCCCAAACATGCTACTCAGTGTAGCTTCCAGGAGTTCTTTGTCGGAAACTGGCAACACGTTCTCAGGCAGTACTTTAAAATATATACAGCACTCTTTAAGGCATGGGAACTCTGCACCTGGAAGGAAGCAAACACCTGGGAAGACTGTTTTCAGTTTGAAATCCCATATTCCTGACATGGAGTAATTTAACCTGCAATATTAAATATGCAACTTTGGAAAGGGGAGTGGTATTTTAAAGGTTGACTTAGTCAACTCTAACTGATAATACCCCTGAGCTTAAGGGAAGGGAAGCTCTCTCTTAAGAATTTCCAGTTTTTCAAAGCTTTGTTCTCTTATTTAAAAAAAAAAGATGCAAGAGCATTTGTTTTAGATTTCCCTTTTCCTTTCTCTCAGGGAAACCTGAAATGCTCAGGCATCATATGATTCACCGACAATACCTCAAATCCCTCTAGATTTCACCAGGATACGAACTTTTTACAGGTTAGCTTGTGCAGGAGGGTGCTCCAATCTGTGCAAAGACACCCTCGTTCCATTGTTTCCCTATTGTTGCTATTCAAAGTCCTATGCTGTGGAGAGGAGAGAGGAGGAAGTCACATAACTTTTTTTGTACATATAAAGACATAAATACAGTCTGGGGGTGAGGTGATGAATAGCGGTGGAAGGGTGCTGTCTGCACATGCAGTGAGAAAATAAATTAAACTCATCCCCCTGGCGCTTTAGCGTGCAGCATTCTGCTCCAAGGTTTCCAAGCGACCAGCTAAAGCAATGAGGTATAAAGGAACAGCATTCCCAGCTGACTCGTCCAAGTGTCTTCCCAAGGAACTTGAGGACGGAGATGCAAAGTGCCCTGCACAGAGGTCAATATCCAGGAGAACCCAATCATCACACACCAATGAGGCCTTGGGTCAGGCGCAGAGAGAGTCTCAGAAGGCGTGTCCTAAGGAGCCCACGGCGTCAGGCAGTCCTGACAGAGACTCGGACGTAATTAACCATGGTTATTTCAACCAATCCAATCGATGTCACCGTAGAGCTCATGGCAGGAGGGGCGGCATGTGGCCATCTTGCTTCTCCCCTTTTCACAGTCGTGTATGATCTTCTGGGGAATTTCTAGCCCTCTCCCTTGCTGGATGTCCCTCGGCTGGTTCTATTTTGACGTCGAGTCCAAAGGCGGAATTTATCCTTCCAGGGGAATAGTCATTTCTTTTTAAATCTGCAGGGAAGACAAGTAGGAAGGTAATAGTGGATCCCCAAGAACCTACCGTTCATGCAGATAGGTTGGACTTTAGGCTTTGCCAGGTGTTCAGAGAGGTCTCTTCTTCCTCAGGCCACGGACACTTGGCACTCAAACCCCAGACCGTGTCCAAACTAAGCCTCCTCCCACCGCAATGCCCACAAGCGACTCTAACGCCCCCATGCTTTTTAGGCACTGTTTACAGGGCAGGGATTCAATATGCAATGCCCTATAAGGCACAACCTGGCCAGAGTTAAGCGAGGCCGAACTAGAAAGTGGGCATTTCCACTGCAGAGGGACAGGGAGAGCGGGGAGGGCAGCTGACGGCAGCTCCAGATCAGTGGCCAGTTTGCTGCAACAAAAGCTATACCTCAGGTTTGGTGCTGCCTGCAAAGTTTCATCCAGCTATCAGAACCTATGTTTCCTAAGGCCTTCTTTTTCCATTTGAAAAAGGAAATTAAAAGAAAACATTAATAATAATAAGGGTAACTTTGGGGAGAAAGGTGTGGAAGAAAATGGGTTTTAAATGTTTGTATGCCTTTTTTGTGCTGAACTGATTACATTTGGTAACCTTAAACATGTATTTCTTATATTAATTTTAATGTTAAATGGGGATTACCTGGACATAAGCTAATACATATTTTATATACATATATATATGTGTATTTTTTTTGGTTTTTTTTTTTTTTTTTTTTTTGAGACAGAGTCTTGCTTTGTAGCCCAGGCTAGAGTGCAGTAGTGTCATCACAGCTCACTGCAACCTCAAACTCCTGGGCTCAAGCGATCCTCCTCCTGCCTCAGCCTCCCAAGTAGCTGCCTGCATAATGTTTTTATTTTTTGTAGAGACAGGTCTCACTCTTGCTTAGGCTGGTCTCAAACTCCTAACTTCAAGCAATCCTCCTTCCTCAGCCTCCCAAAGTACTAGGATTACAGGCGTGAGCCACCATGCCCAGCCCATATTATATTTTAATAAAAACCAACATTTTTGAACATATACATATGTCACTTAATTCAGTCCTCACGCCAACCTTATGAGACCAGTGCTATTATGCCCAGTTTACGGATGAGGAAACTGAAGCCCAAGGTCACATAGCTTGTAAAAAGCAGAACTGGGATGCGAGTTCAATCTGTCTGGCTCTAGATCCCATGCCCTTTCCATTAAACTGCCTCTCTTTAAAAAAAAAAAAAGTAAAGAATAATCAAACAAAAAAGAAAAATCGCCTCTAATCCTGTTTGACAGACTAAACTTTTTTGTTTAGATTACCAGATGTGAGTAAATGAAGATATTTCTTATTTCTACTTAAATGTTAGTTAAAAACTAAGGTTTTGAAAGGAAACATGAATTAGGACTAGAGATGGAAAAATTACTGAAGCACTCACTCAAAACTCATCAGTGTAGTAGAAAACAAATTATCTCAACCTTAATCCTATAGAACAGCTAACTGGGCTCAAGGGTTAGAAGCAACAAGTTATGTCTCGAGTCTCCCTGTCTCCCGGCTGGTCAGATGTAGTCCCCATGTCTTTAAGAATGGAGGCTGCCTATCCAGGGTACAGTGAATCAGACCTGGGGAGAGGCCAGTGCCTGAGGATGTGCAGTTAATGGATGGACTCCAGCCTGCAATCATGGGATGACTCAGATATCCGCCAGCTCCTGCCTCCTGCAAGGCCCTCACCTGGAGGCCCCAGTGCCCCTCAGCCCAGCCCCAGCCCCTTCCTGGGCTCCTTCTGACGAGAGAGAGGAGGACAGTGGGGAGCTCAGCTCTGCGCTGGTCTCTTTGCCCAGGCCTGGTGTGTGATTTGTAAGAGCGAGTCCCGGCAGTCGTGAGAGTCACGGCCCCCCACTCCTTGACTGCTCTGTTTTGATCCCCCCATCCTCCACCCCCCCACCCCCACCCCTGGCTTCCCACTGGGCCTGGAGGTCTGCTCCAAATCCCAGTCTTTTGCTAGGTCTTGCCCACAAAATCTCACCTATCTCTAACTCCAACAAGACCAGAAATTGCCCCGTTTTGTTACAACTTTACGCCTGCTCCATCCCGCGTTACGATGGCTGGTGCTCTCTTACTGATTTCCAATTCAGGGTGTGATCATTTATTAGAAGGCAGGAAAGGCTACTCAACTTAAAATATGTGAAATCCCATTTTAAGGACAAGTTTGGTGTGACCAAAGAAAAACAGTGAGCAAGCGGAGGCAGACAGAAAGCTTCCCTTCTGAGACAAAAGAGAAGAATGCAACACAGCTGGGACTGCCAGTTTGGAGGGCACAGGCTTCCAGCTGCTTGCTTTTATATTAGGAATATTTTCTGTGGCGACTATGTTGGTTTCAGAGAAAGTGGACTATATTATCAAATCAGATTTTTTTTTTAAAAAAAAGTATTACAATGTACGTTTAAAGTGGCAGGTTTTTAGCACCATTTTAATTGAAGGCCATTGTCTTCCTCCATACCACACCCTCCCAAGTGTCCAGTGGATAGATTAGAATAGAAAAGGAATGCTGTGGGCAACACGATGATGCAGCCATGGGCTGGGAGGGGGCAGGATCCAAGGCAGAGGGGCAGAGACCTGCCTCGGTCAGATTTCACCCCATTTAAGTCAGTGAAAGTTTTCCCTTGGAGTGACTGCGACAAGTATTGGGCCCCATGTTGTTTTATCGCATTTTGGCAGAACCTAAAGTAAATCCCTGTCCTTTTAATCCCTTTAGAGACTTGAAAATTTTGCAGTCAGAAAGTCAGGCTCTGCGAATGACTGCGAATGAGATAAAAATGCGATTAAGATTTTCTACTCTATCCCAGGTTACAATGGATGTTGTTCTATGAGAGATTTACTTAGAGAAAAATAGAACTGTTGGCGGCATACCCGGGAGTTTGAGCTTCCGGCAGCAGGAGTTGCAACGATGTTTTGCAATGAAGTTTCTAATTGCATCTTCCCCCAAATTGGCTGGTCCAAACACCATTCCTCTTGATCTAGAGGAAATATCAGAATATCAATTAGATCACAGCTAAGAAAAAGGAGCTCAACTAGGATTCTCTGAGATACCGAACAGTATCCCGTAGTAACCCAGTAAACTCGAAGGAGCCAACAAAGAACAGAGCACTTTGGGGAAGCAACAATGTTAGGTTTGCAAATTTAAAATTCAAATGCACTTAAATCTTTGTACCCAACTCCAAGACCTACTGTGAAACGCATTTCAACACTAATCTGATAGAAGAGTGAATTTTCCATGTACCACATTAAGACAAAATACAGCGAAACCCTTTTTAATGCATATGGGGTGAGAGAATGACATTCATTACCAAATGTTCTCCTAGAATACCCCAAAGGTAAGGTATAAAGTAAAAGAAATTTGCATTGGAACACACCTTCTAAAAAGATGCATATACATTGTTTCCAACCTAAATACTTACAATAACCATCCTCAAAAACAAATACCAGACTAAACCCTAGATCCAGCAGTCATGGCTCTTTCAAAAGCCACTTTCTACCCTGCAAACTGCTATATAGCTGGCCTCTTCCTAGAGAGACAAGACTATTAGATTATTAGATAATATGATTATTAGATTATTGTTAGATTATTAGATAATGTGATTGTGGAAGTAAACTACATATGCTCCATGTAGATGACAAAATTATAAATAGACTCAGTATATACAGGGCACATTTTGAATACTCTATAATTATAATAGTCCCTAGCAGATCCTAAGATCAATGTTCATCCATTATCACATCAGCTACAACCATTATTCTACAGACTTTGACACTTTGCACACCACAGAACACAGCACATTAGAAACACTTCCAGAACACAGCACACCAGAAATACTTCCCAAGAAACTTTACGAAAGCTAATATTTTATTTTAATGGCATGCAGAGTGGAAACAGCACATTTTAAAATCTGAACTCAATTACTGCTCTTAAATACCACGTCTTAAGAAAAAAGAAAAGCAAACTATCACAAAAGGAAACAATAAACTTCGCTTCTAAGGAATGCGGTTTTTCAAAAGGATTGTGGTGTAAAAATGGACTTTTTTCCATCTAAGGACTGAAACATTTATCTCAATTTCCACTTCCTTTTGGCAGAATAACAGTAGCTGCTCTGAAGATGTGCCAAGCTCAGAATGAGGGCTGATGTCAGTTTGATCTCAGATTGCCTCTTTGCTCTGAGGCGAGTAGGTGGAGGAAATCTCTTGGGAAGACAAAGTGAACAGACACCCAGGATTAACTTTCCCGGTCACTCAATTGCTTTTACAAAGTACAGCTCTGGTGGTATTTACCCGGCTGCATAAGCTGCCTCCTGTTAACTATTCCCCTCTCTCGGTCCATCTGGTAAGGAACCACTTCAATAAGGTGAAACTGAAGGTGGCAAAAAGTAGACTCACTTGGTATTTAGACCAGAATTCTCTGACGCTGATAAAGTGAAAACAAAGGCATTATTTTAGTCATTTCAATTGAAGAATTCCTTTTTTATAGTCTTTCCAGCGTGACCCTGTTGGGAATATTTCACTCATTTGCATTCCATACCTGCCATTTCTTCCCTCCCAGTAAAGCATGAAAACTCCCAACGTAGAGATGTAGCATTGATTCTCAGATAAAAATGGTACACTAAATCATTTCCCTCTTTCAGCTTTGTGAAAGTTAAAACAAAATAATCAAAATTACCACCAGTGTACATATCAGGGGTTCAACTACTCCCTGTGCAGAGGAGAGCAAAGGTGGTGCTGCAGGGACATTCATTTGCATCTATACCCTACAGCACGCCTAGAGCCTTGTAGTCTCAGATAACCAAGTTTAAAAAAAAAAAAAAAATACAAGTAGCTGTTTTCCAGATTTTTCACAACACAGGAAAAGCAGGTGGTAGCTTGGTTCCACATGCGAGGAAACGCTAATTAGTGCCATCTATACATAGATTTACTAAAGAACATCTCATCATCGTCTCATACTTGTCAAATGCCCAAAACCATCAAGGCAGTAAGCTAAAAAGATATAATCCCAAACTACCAATAACCAAGGCAGAAGTTTGGGGAGAGTTAAGAGACAATGGGCATTAGAAACAATATTAGAATTTACACCACAAAAAGATCTCTTTTGGTAGAGGATCATTCCCTTTCATTGACCCCTTTTCCTCCTAGGCAAGTTACCATCTTCTCTGAGCTTCAGTTTTCTCATTTGTGAACTGGGATTGAAAATGCTTACTTCCATTGTTGCTAAGGCTAACACATTATAAATTACATGAAAACACTTGCTTAAATCGGTGCTTCCCAAACTTTAATTTATACCCAACAACCTGAGGATCTTATGAAAATTCAGATTCTGGTTCAGTAGGTCTCAGGAGTTTCCTGAGATTCTGCGTAACAATGTCCCAGATGATGCTGATGTGGTCGATCTGTGGCCCATGCTTTGTGTAGCAAGAGCTTCAACACAGAAGGCATTCAAAAATGTGAGCCTCAACAAACTAATTAGATGTAATTCCCCACCATCATGAGAAAATAGCATTCCTTGTTATCTTGACCATGAAGACCAACTGCACCCAAAATTGGGTGACCCCCACAAAAACAGGCCACAGTCATGCCATCCCATCGGTATCCTCAAGTCATAGAAAATAAAAATTGCCATAAGACAGAGGTTGTCAGCCCTGGTTGCCCACAGAATCACATGGGGAACTTTTAAAAAATACAAGCATCAGGGCCCTATCTTCAAGATTCTAATTTGATGCCGATCCTGGGCATCTCTTTTTTTAAAGTTCCCCAGGTGACCTTAATAGAAATTGAGACCCACTGGCCTATAGAATGCAATTAAATACTCAACTGTCAAGGGGGATAATATAGTTTTAAAATTCTAAAAGATGGAATATTCAGGTCATATTAAATGACATATGCCAAGGTCAAAATTTAATAAATGATAGACAGTATACATAAACTTGGTTCATTATATATGCAAAAAATTTTTACTGCAAAATTGTAAAGAAAGTACTTATAGTACAAGTTTCCTACTACTAACTCTTGGGCACACAGGGCTACTGAAGAAATAATATTCTTAGCTAAAAACACTTAAGCTCTGCTAAAGTGAAAGATAATAATGTCTTTATGTATACCCTAAGGGTTACAACACGGGCTCCACAGTCAAATAAATATCATAGAAATTAGACGTATATGAGCAAGATGGATCACTTTTACCTTGTCTACCTCACCTAGTCCAATTAAATGTGTAATACACGTTTAGGAGATGAACCTCTTTGCACAGAAATCTACATATTTAAGAAGCCAGGTGTGGTAGCTCACACTGTTAATCCCAGCACATTGGGAGGCCAAGGTGTGAGGATCGCTTGAGGCCAGGAGTTCAAGACCAGCCTGAGCAATACAGTGAGACTTCCCCCACATCTCTACAAAAAAAAATTTAAAAATTATCTGGGCATGGTGGTGCATGCTTATAGTCCAAGCTACTCAGGAGGCTGAGGCAGGAGGGTCACTTGAGCCTGGGAGTTGGAGGTTGCAGTGAGCTGTGATCACACCACTGCACTCTAGTCTGGTGACAGAGACCGTGCCTCA